>KI422615.1:40576-78472 GCA_000473375.1 Anopheles culicifacies | reverse complement strand
TTTTTTTTTCTTTAGACAAAGGGGAATTCTTGTGTTTGATCCGGAGACGATGTGTTCGTTTTTCACGTCCTGTGGGGAAATAAATCTCTTTTTTTTTGTTGCGCACAAAAAATCCTCCACAAAAATGCGCTCGGTATGCATATCTTACTTTGCGATGTGTTTACCAACCACACAATCCCAAACAGGAAGGAAATCAGGATTTCCTTTTACGCACACACAATCCAACGCCCACAAATGGGCGGAAAATTGGAGACATCAAGCGTTGGAAGCAAAAGGCAGACACAAGCAGTATAAGAAAAAAAAACATGAGAAGTGTTATCCATGTTATCAGTCCACGAGGCCATCCATAAGGATTGTAATATATGTATTGTTTGCAGTTTGCAGCATTACCAGCGTGCGAAGGGACGAAATTTGTGAAAAAGGTCCCCCAAAAAGGAAATCCTAAGCTGATCAAACAAAAGATTGATTATGTGCGGAGAGTTGAGCTAAAATAAAACACGCAAACGGCACCCAAATCAAGCCATCGACAGTGCTGGACCAGAACAGGGCAACAAGCGATTGAAAAATCCAATCTCTCTCTCTGAGAACAAATCGGATTTCCTGGAACACTGGCAACAGTGGATAAACGACGGTTGAACAATAGCTATTTTAAATTGATTTTCTATACTTTTTCGAGACACATATTACAGTACATAATTTTGCTCCAAAAAAGGGGGCTTATTGAGCTGTTATCCATTTTCTTTTAAATTCTTCAGAGTATTCCATGGAATTTGAATTCCTTGCGAAAAGCCACATTGGACACTAAATAATAAACGGCTGTCGACCGTTTTGTTCCGCTGTCAAGCGACGCCACGAGCGTCCCACAAATGGTCGTCCATCGATAACGATGACGCAATGGCGACACGAGTAACATGGGTATTCAATGATCGACGACAGGCAAGATTTATGGGAAAATGCTCCCTTTTTTCCATCTAATAGGAAAATAGAAAATAGACAAGCAGTATAAGAAAAAAAAACCATAGATGATTAATCATACACTGTCTTTTGCCGTAAAACACGTGTACACACACAGAAACGCGTGCATGCGGGTGCTACCAGCGTCTCCCCGTTCTTGCAACGCATCCCACCACAAAAAAGGAAAACGTCTCATTTTTCATGCGCAAAAGGAACAGCTTTGCATATTACTTCTTTCAATCAGTGTATGACACGCCGATTGAAAATGTTCTTGATTCACCTTCATGTGACCCGAACCGTTCTAACAAATCGCGTCCTTCATCAGTGGTTGCCAGCAGTTTCGAAACATCGATTAAATGTCAACCCGGCTTCCAGCCAGCATCAGCAACAAAACAGGATGGAACTCAAACACAGACGCACGGGGAAGTGCGTCACGGGGAAAATGGCCTAAAATACCGTAACAACAGGATTCAATTTTTGGAAGATACTATACTAGGAACGCATAGAAGGGAAAATGGTTCCCCAAAAAATGGGAGCCCCACTCCGAAGGGAGGGCGCGTCGAAACCAGGAGGAAGCGTTTTCCGATGAAAGTTTTCAATCGTCCTCGTTTTGGATGAATGATTTTCCGGAGATAGCGGCGATGAGGAGAGTGTGGTGGTGTGGAGACAAGCCTGGAACACAATTAGTGTCTGACGGATGTGAAAAAAGGTTCCTCCTTCCCACACGCAGCTTGTCACTTCCCTCCATTCCCACTCCTCACTGCCTTATCGATTGGAATAAAATTTCGTATGATAAACTGGAAAAAATATAAAACCTGAAAATGAGGCCACGCAGCAACAAACAAAAACAACCGGACGTCCGACTTTGGTCCATCTAAAGCGGAACGCCGGGGAGGATAGAAAGAAGATGAGATTGTTTATGGAAGTGCCATCAATAATTCATGGCCAATGCCAAACGGGCACGATGAGCGACAAGGATGTCCCAATGTGTTTGTGTGACGGGTCATTCCCTCGTACCATCCACCTTTCTTTTTGACAGGTGTCATACAGTAGTAAAACGAAACGTCCTTTTTCTTTATCGCGGCATCCACGCACGACCTTTTCCGTGTTTCGTTTTTATTTTTCTGGGGTTGGTAGCTTTTTTGTTGCTACCTTTTTTTTACGAAAAACTTTCAAAGTGACGGTCAAGCTAAACGGGCCAGGTAGTCCCCGCTTCCCGCTTTCCTCCCGGGGTATTTTTCCGGATCCGGAATTTCGGTGAAATGGGCGAAAATATGTTAAAATCTACCCAACACCTTGCTTTAAGGTGAAAAGTTTTCGGTGGCATTTGATTCTGACGGGCATAAAACGAAACATAAAGACTTTTAAGCAGTTTAAGCGTTTTAAAAGGGGTTTGTTGTTCAAGGCAATTTAATATTGCTTTAAGTGTTTTATTTGTAATATTTTGCTGAACAAGATGAACGGTCTAATTTGTTCAAATTACCTGATCATGGTATTAATTGATCAGGCAAATACCTCTAATATCCCATAAAAAATACCCAACATGTTCAGAAGGATTTCTGCTCCCTTTTAATGCTCGCGTAAATCTTGTTATTTAACATGATAAATTTTCCGTCTTCTGAACAGATTTTCCCCTAATGTGGTTCTGCGACAAAAAAAAAACGCACATAAAAACAAGGGCAATTTAATAAACCGTAAATCATACCACCGACTGCAACCGTCATACGCCTGTATTCGTAGGCTAGTTAATGCGTTCATCCAAGTGTTTCACGTGTGTGTTATTGCAAGTCCTGCCAGCGTAAAGTCAACACAAAGTAACTAGCATACCCGTTTGCAAAATAACCACACCTTCCAGCCCCCTCCCCCGCTTTGAGCAGTCACACCGCACACGAACAACACTCCCGGACGGCTTAGCGTGGTAATTCTGGCTTTGTATGCTGTTTCCCCCCTTCGTTTTCAATGTGCATTTTTTTCTGCATCACAAAAACAACCCCAGGAATTAGTCCCGGCAGAAGGACGGGGTAGGAGAGGCAAGACTTTTCTTTCAGTTTTGTTACCGACCCTTCCCACCCTGTGCATGTGTGTATGTCTGGAAAGGGTGGGCTTCCGACTTCCAGACGCACATAAGATGGCTTATGCACCACTGCTGCCACCCTTGTTGCCACCACCACCACCATTCGGCTCGATGACATGGGGTTTTGTTTCACGAGGGCTTTCCCTCATAGCCGGAGGATTCTCTGCCTAATAGCAGGAAGTCTTACTGTACAACTGGTATGGTTCTACAGGAGCTAGGTGTCGTCAGAAAAATTCCTGTTAATTTTTTGAAAAGAAAATAGCATTACCATTAAAATATAACCTTTTTTCCGGTAGGCCCATAATAAATAGCTAGTCCCACCAAACATTGCTCTCTTTACTTAAAATAATATCTCACCATACTAAGCATGCTATACAAAGTTTGCTTAAAAGCATCTTAATAATTCATGCATCTGACATATTCCTAAGTACAAGCTGGTCTGCCAAAACCAATTTGCAAGTACCGCAGCAGCTAGCCAGAAGTGATCTTTTGTCACTTGCTCTTAATTGCAGTGATCAGCTTTCACTTCTACTCGTCTTTTTAAAACACCTCAGGTGGAAGAAGGGCACGAAAACTTTCATCAGTTCGGCAGCCTCCTTCGGAAACTTCTTCAGAAAAAAAGCAAAATAGCACACTACACTAAGACACGCAACAAGGCTCATTCGGATGGGGAGCTATGTTGCAAAGAGGAAGTCAGAGAGAAAATAAAGAAATAAAACATTATGCGATGAATACTGCTAAATCCTTAAGCGCATGGTTCACAAAACACTAGTATATGTCCAAACATCTGTCAAATTAGCGTGTGGTATTGTGAAGGGCAGGGAAAATAATCAAAAAGATAGGAAATAAAGGATCTTTGCTTTTGAGGTACGAATCCTTTAGAACTGCAGAATCCAAAATTGCGGAATCATTTAATCGATTGTTGTAAAACATTTGTCCCAAAGCTAGAACCGAGACTAAGGTGGTGGCAATCATCTCTCGCACTAACAAAATTGTGAGAAGTAGCCAAATTGTAGACCTGTCCTTCATCACAGAGATAGGTAATTACAACACAAAAATAACGACCCATAAATGGAGTCCGCAAACATGCGATGATACTTTTCCCTTCTGATCTGCTATATCTCCGATGTTAAAGCTGTTCAACAAATACACGAACACTCGCATATCGATAACTTTGTTGCACAATAAAGGGCCTAAAGGGAAAGCTACCAGACGGAAAAAAGCATTGCACGTGCATTGCTTCTTAAAGTACGCTCGGCTGTATGCTTTGTCTTTCTCTTTTCAGCCACCCAACTTCAGCTGATCGTTTTCATCGTGATGGGAAACAAACGAGCTTATGGTTTGTAGCTGTTTTTTTTTCTTAGTTAGCTTCCCATAAATTCCAGCTCGTCAGCAAAGTCCCAAAAGAAGGACCCTCGATAACACCCCAAAAACCACTCACATACACACACGCAATCGTTCTAATTTTTCTGTTTCAACACTCACACACGTTTGGAGCATCATGCTGACCGTCAGTCCATCCATCTATACGGTGCTGTTTTTATGTTACGAGCCCTCGCAGAGGACGGAGCACGCCACACAACATAGCACCACTTAATTTATGTCTGTGTTACCGAAGCCTTCCACTCCGGTACGAGGCGTCAGTGTGGATCACCAAAGCCCAAAATACCCTTTCTTACGATTTCCTCCGTCCTCCACCACCCAAAAGAAACGAAGTAAAAAAAAAACTACCGAAAACATAAGCCTGAAACCCTTTCTGTTGAATAGTGACCATAGCACCAGAACATACCCAGCAGAACATCTTCGTCTCGTCGTCGATCGATTTGTGAGCCTCTGACGTTTCGTTTCGCGTTCATCGCTCTGAGCCGTAACCGGTTTTTTTTTCTCCTCTCTTTCGCTCTTTATGTTGTATGCTCTACA
Organism: Anopheles culicifacies; assembly: GCA_000473375.1. Lineage (NCBI taxonomy): Eukaryota > Metazoa > Arthropoda > Insecta > Diptera > Culicidae > Anopheles > Anopheles culicifacies. The sequence goes on along the minus strand of KI422615.1, from coordinate 73,524 downwards.
CATACACCCCCCGTGACATGGAACACACGCACACAAAAGCATACGCACCACCTTGCGTACTCCAACAACCCCATGCAACATTTTAAGGCTCCCACATTGCTGCGGGATGAAGGAAGGTGTTGCTGTCTCGGTGGACGTGTGGAAGCGGGAAGGTACTTCTGGCTAGTCTCAGCACGGTGGAGAACCAGAATGGGGAGTCAAAGAATGAATGGAGAAAAAAGGCAACCCCCAGCCATGAGAAGCTTCCCCCTGTCTCTGCCTGTTTTCGGTCGCTCCGGTCGCGAAAGGTACGAAGGAACATTTTCCAAAAGAACACCAACACCGAGAAACAAGAAGCCGTGGCATGGGGAGATTCTTCACACTGGGGAACTAAAGAAAGGTGGACCATACCGGCCAGTACACCACACGACGAGTACGAGAAGTATGTATCCCACTCGTGCACCTTCCTGGATCGCACTGTTTGCGCTTTGTTTCAGGGAAAGAGGTCGATATTTACATGAACCTCCAACAAGTCCGGAGACACTCTCCAGACAAAGTCTCCGAAGACGAGAACCAGCAGCCATAACCGCCCGCTTCTTGCTGATGCCTATCAGCAACGAACTAAGAAGCAAAAGCATCCGTGAAAGGGTCACTTTTGTTTGCCTTTTTAATATACTGTCCATTAACCTACACACAGAGCGGCAAGGGGGGCCCAAGCAAACATGGCCACGGGTTTTACCTCGTTCCAAAACCCATCCGAATTGGTGGTGTCTCTGCTCTGGTATGGCTATAAAAGCTAACGCATTTCATTTGTCATGAATTGGACCTCGTACAATTATCCAGCGGGATTACAGAAGGTAGTTGGATGTATTCTCCCCAAGCTACTCTAGTTAGTCAGTGGCGGAAAACAATGACAGCGATTAAAAATAGTGACATGACATTAATTGCACCGTGGCAAAGATGATGAGTGTTGCGAGAACTGGCCGTGTTTTCAAGGGGTAGCTTAAGTGGCTAATGAAAATAAAACAAACAAATCATGATTAGCATGACGAGCGTGCGCACCTTGGTGCCGCGCAGAAAGTGTCTGCGATGCGAAGAATGAAGACATACCCGACAAGTGTCAATCATTGCGTACTGAGAGAGAGAGAAAGAGAGTACACAGCGAGGCCGTGCATTATTATGCAAATACACCAAAACTATGTTTACGGATGTCCAGCACACATCACACAACCCCTATTTTATAGCTAGCCACTCGAAAGAAGCGATTATCTGCCTCAAAAATCAACTAACTGCTCGTCTCCCCGTCTGACTCGCACCGCCTCAAGTGCGTGTGAAAAAAGGTGAAAAAGCGAACTAAATTAATATGTAAAATATGTCATTTTTTGTGCTTCAATTCTTCACAAAATGCCCTGTGTTTTTGCTTGTTTTTTACCCGGTTACTCCGATCATGACCTGTCAAGCCTTGAAAAATGTCCGGATAGAGCGACCCTTGTAAGTTTGAGACGTTACTACTGTTTTTCGTTACTTGAGTGGGTTGTTTTTTGTCTGTTAAGGAAGCTTATCACGTCCCGTGCCAAATCAACCGACAAAACAACCACGAAAAGCACTGTCGGAGGAGCTAACATTAGCTATGTGGGCCTGTTCAATTCATTAATTATTCCACAGACGAACAGTGCGCCGTTGTTGGGAGAAGAGTCAAACATTTCCCAGAAAAACGTGATTCGTCATGTTGTGGTTGCTTGAACGGTAATGTGACGATATGAACGCATCCTTCCAATGCGATGTTACAAAAGTGGACATGAAACTACTTCGTAATGCTCTATTTACTAGGACAGCAAGATATATCGGAGATCAAGAATGGGATAAAGCAGTCAGTGTCTGTCAGTGTATTTCAATTTTCACAAACAAAGAACCGCCGAGGAAAATGCACTTTTCCAGTTGCAGACTGCAGACAAAATTGAACCGGAAAACTGAAATGACAATACAATATGTAAATGCAAAGGGTGGGGTGATAGCGTCCCGCTACTCCAGGCTGAGGTTGTTCAACGTCTAAAGCACCGTATACGACCGATTGTTGGTTTAGTATCATCCGAAAGGACTTTCTGTTTGTGGGTATCGGTGCTTTGTCCCTTTTTCTTTCCTTGGGTAAGAGATTCCAGCGGAATCCTTAATGCACACCGCAGCACGCCAGTCCGATCCGGTGTCATCAAAAACAAAAAAAAAGCTGGACATTTCCGAACGGACTTTGGAAACCGATACTAGGAGAGGCCAATCACCGTATTCCGAGCGGTTGTGTATTATTGGAGATGATAGTTGGAGCTTGTGCTGTGTGGTAGAACTCATTTGGAATTCATCACACGTACGTGTTAAGTTCGCATCGCTACAAACTTCTTGCTGGAGTTTTGCTGTCCCCTTAGGAGGACCCCGGTGTGGAGAGCTTGCTGCCTATCCCGATGGACCCTGGACGATAAATGGTTGTTTAAACAGCAACATAAGAGACACGATTTTAACACGTCAATTTCCTCGAACCCACGCTCTTAAAAAGGGGTTTTCTTTTTGCTGTTCCGTTGAATAACAGACGAGAGAGATTAGGGTACGGGCTCGGAAAAAAACAACATACACACACACAAAACCTCAAAGTCATTCGAGCGTATTTGGTAAAAGAAACAACCGTTTATGGCTCGAAAATAAAAAGTACAAATAAAACAACCACCGTTTAAGCGAAGAGGTTTTGGAACTCAGGTGTTAAAGAGACGTACAGCCACAGCTATGTGCCATATCGTTGGACATGCAATCAATTCATCAGCAGCAGCAGCAGCAGCACCCAACAATAAAGCAACACAAATGAGTAACACAAAAAAACCTTAAAAATTACTTTTTTTTCGGTGAGAATTCATCTCGTTTTCCTCCGACCGACAGCAACTTCATGGTGACGGTGGTACCAGCAAGAAATTGAATTTCTCCTTCGTAAACCTGTCCCATTCTACGGTGGAAAATGATCAAACAAGAAAAAAATTAGTGCAGACAGAATGAAAATATGGCACTGCAGACACATTTGTCGCTTCGCGTAATGAGGTTCCGGGAAGTGTGGGGGAAAATAATACAGATAACTTGAGTAAGCAAACCACTATTTCCTCTTCATTCAGAATGCAAGCTTCCCTTGTCCTCTGCATCAGGTCATGGATAGATTGTTATTTTTGGGAGTTGACAGTAGTGAATAGGGGGAGAAGAAATGCAATATCGAAAATAACTAATTTGAATATTCATCTCACAGGATGGAGCAAAATAAAATGTTTCCAATCCGAAACGGAAGCATGAACGAGACTTCAACGTACGGTCGACGTACGGGGAGCATCTGCAGTGGTAAATTGTTTCGTGCTGAGTTATCAGTCGAATTCTTTTTTTTCTCCTTTTTAGTTTACCATAACAAATAAATGAAGAATGAAAAAACCATATCACAATGATTGTCAAAATATGTTTGTTCAATTTGACTTCTCATTTTATGCGAAAGGAAAAATACAAACATGTTTTTACAGTTTGATGCATCTGGATACGTTTTTGTACGGTCGACATGATGTGTATGGTGATGTGTGAGACTTAAGTTAATCAACTAAAGCTTGTCCGTAGGTTGGCTGCATATTGCAATGAGATTTCTTACCGTACCAACCATATTGCTAGTAGCGTCTCTAATGTATATTCAGAGCCAACATAGCCTTAAAGGACAAACATCGCACATACTCACTACCCGTGGAGGTGTTTCGCTCGCCTGATATCGGTTCTCGGATGACCTGAATATGGGACAAACCAGACACAAGAGACTCAAAAGTCAATTTACTTAACCCAGTAAATCCGCAGCAGGAAGCAGCAAAGAACCAAGATAAACCACGTCCAACTTCTTTGCGCTGGGCTGTGGCAGAAGATCCTTAGGGACATTCGCCATCTTCCACTCGGGACAACGAAGCGTAGAAAAGAGTAGCAAAAAAAAAGGATTGATTCGATTCACAGCGGCTTATCCAGGAAACTTGCCCACTTCCAATGTCACCACACCCGGCAGGACACGGCGAAACTTTACCCGTTTTGCTGGAACAATCCTTTTTAAATGTCCTCCAAGTTGCACGCGCTAGCACTCGGTACAGGGATCGCTGTAAACGTTTTCTCTGCTCTGGCAGAGGAAAAAACGTTGAAAGCGCATCAGTGACAACCCATTTGAATACTACTGCCAGCCACAACACACACTCACACATTGAGACATTATTGCCACCGACCAGCCAGCCAGCTCTGTGGGTACGTTATCTTGCGACTCAAGCTTGACTGAGTTTTCCGACATCCGTTTCAACGTCATCGTCTTTCATTTTCCCGGCCCAGTGATATGCTGTGCACCTCGATCAACCCAATCATGCCGCTTGCGTTGTACTGTCTGCCAGTTTCTTCATTGGATCTAATGCGGTACACTGATATCCTCCACAACTTGGTGACATTTCCGACGTCAGTTCGTCCTTCCTCCGATTTATCGTTTGCAGACTGCTAGTCTCTTTTTTACCGTATTCGGCTTTGCTGCATCTCAGGTTCAAATTCTGAGTACGAATGCGTGTCTACTCGATTTGCATTCCAACGATACCCACCTTCTCCTCCTCCTCTAGGGCAAGTGAACAGGAAGAAGACGGGATTTCGCGTGCCAAAACGGGAAAATCGTTCACGTCGAGGTTTTCCGCTGCTTTTTGTTTCGGCTCCTCCGTAGGGTTGGAAAATATTGCCAACTTAAGGGGAGTAAAGAACCAGACTCCGGACCAGACAACGTCGGCATCATCAAGCCAGAACACACAGTAAGCAGAACAACCAAACACCACCACCTAGGAAAAACAAAAAAAAAACACCGGGCATAACTTTACCATGTAAATTACCAGTACCGTCATTGCCTTTTTTTATGCCATGTTTTGTTTTTTGCACTGCAGATGCACCACATACTGCAGCGTGCACTAGGCGCTAGAAAACTGCATCAAAAAGAGAAGGCTTTTACGTCTGTCTCATCGAGCTCAGAGCTACGGCTCGAGCCTGCTGTTTGATTTTCCCCGGTGGAAAATAACATTCATTCCCTCCCTTTCCCACACTGCTACTCATATCTGCTTTTTCGTACTCACTCCCTCTATCTCTCTTTCTCTTTTTTTCACCCAAACAGGAAGGCGCGTACGGTTTGCTATGATTTGCTTTTGCGATTTCTCACCTTTTCCACTGACTCGGCGGTGTTCCCGTTGCTATCTCGCTCGCTCTCACTTTCATTGTACCATCGCTGTCGGGAAAACTTCACACTCACAGCACAGCAGCAACTGAACGGCGCTGCAAACCCAAAACTGCAAGAGCAAATGGTTGAAGCCAAGTAGCCGCAGGCGGCGGAAAACTCGCTCATCGCTTTTTCCACTTTGTTCTCTCCTGCCCGCCTGCCGTCCGCTCCCACACATACACATGTGCACGCGGAAAAACACCTTGGTACTCTATCCCTGCTATTGCAGCCGTGCAGTGCACACATACGCGCCACCACCACCGTCACACACACCATCTATACCACACACGTATGCATCAGGCACGCGCACGCATGGATGCACCATTATGTTTTGTAGGCGCGCGCCCGGGTTGCAGCAGTTGTGTGCCTGTTTTGCGCGAAGCACCTTTTCCAAACGTACAGCCACCACCGCACGTGTTGGTGTTGGGTGCTGGGTGGAAAAGCCCGATTTTCCCGGGGCCCCCAAAACCGAAACCGGCAGAGAAGGGAAGGAAACTAGGCACAGCTAGGCATGTGTCCATGTATGCCATATATGCACACACCCACACACATCCGACAGACGTTTATTATATGCCGTGTGTGGGAAAGAGTGAGATACAGGATTTTGCCGTTTTCATGGAAAACTGCTGCCGTCTGCAGGGAAGAGAGCAAATGGCATACGGCAGCTGGAGGAGCAGTGAGGAGTTTTCGTTATCACGTAATTTCCGCCGTCGCCGGTCGGTTGAAGTTTTTGTCTGTGGATGGGCCGCTTTCTTGGTGGAATGTTGTTGCTGGTGAAGCAAATGTGTCCCGCATATCCTGTGTAGGTACATACACAGGGCTACATACAGATTCGCACACTTTTACACACATACAACTAGCCAGCGCATTTTCCGATAATCACAGCCTCAATCCTCCACCGCACACAAGGCAACACAACATACCACACCTTTCGCAGCTTCCCGGTTGGGACTGTCCTTCAGCAAGCGAAAAGGACCACACACGTATTACATGACGGTGAAGAAAAAGAAATAGAAAAGAAATTATGTTTTCCTTGTTTACTCCCTTTCGCCCACCGTGCTTAGTACCCTAGTCCTTGGACCCATCACCCACTACCACCACTGGAAGGCAAAAGCCTTGACGCGTAAAACGAAAGAAAACCGATGCCCTGGTTGAGCTTCCTGCTCCTCTTTGGTATGCCTACAAGCTGACTTTTCCAAGCGGGCCTAATACTTACAAGCAGCCCACACACATGCATGCTTTCGAAAACACGCACAAGGAAACATCGTCATCGTGTACCGTTGTCACTTTTGCTGACATTTTCCCATTTCCTGTGGCGTCTTCGAAAAACCAACCAACCACCCGCCCACCTACATACAAACATGTTGGGCTAGATTTATACTTTCCGCTTTTCCAATACTTTTTCTATCCTTTTGCGAATGGCGAATGTTTATTTTTCCTGCCAAGGTTGTACGTGTAGGAAAGGAAAATTAATTCAAAAAAAACTGATGCACACTAATGTTACACGTACTTTTGGCGTGAATTTCCGGTGCGTAACTCAAAAAGGATAAGATATGAAACCAGTCCCACCATATTGTGTGCTAAACAGTAACACACGCTTTATCGTAAGAATTAGTGGGGTAAGATGGGATTATGAGGTGCTTTTTTAAATTTAATATGCCACAAAAATGATGTCATAATATTGCAAAAAGATATTGAAAAAAAGCTCGTGATAGACAGCATTAGCCAAGTCCCATCAACAAAATCGAACTAAAAAAGTAGGTTATACCAATATCTAATCGTTTTGTACGCAATAAAGAGCACTTATAATAAAAATTAAATCTTCCAAAGATTCCCCTAAGTCTCGTGGCAACCGGGAAGCCCCTCATGCCGGTGGCATTTTCATCTTTATTTCCCAGAATTTGGTACTCTGAAATAGACAGACTATCGGGAAAGATAAGAGTGCAAGAAAACCCTTCGAGAAAAAACCCTAGAATCCACCTATCCTTTCGTGTCCGTTGCCCGTTGCGATTCTCTTTTACTTGCCACATTCACTACCACAGGCAAGCAAGTGAACCTCGAAGGCCAAATGGGTGCCATGTGATCCATTTGCCTCCCGTTACCCATCGTCCCCAGGGGGACAGCGGGATGGAAATTGGAAGTGATACCCACAACGCACGCACGCGTGGTAAAAATCGAACATCATTCCACGAGGAAAATTGCAACCCAAAGGATCACGCGGCTTTAGTGTGGAGCGCGTAGAGATCTCTTAAAATATTCATACTCCCAAACACCATCATCCCCAACGTTTTCGGCGTGCCCAACAATACCTTTGGGGAGGAGGGAGTAATTCTTTTACCTTTATCGCTTCTTCCCGTTGTCTGTTTGTTGTTTTAGCCGCTCGCCAAAATACAGGACCACACGAACAATGGGCCTAAAAACGATAATGTGCCTCCCAGCCTTGTCGTTCGTGATGTGCAAGCGTATTTTTTGCCCAATTTTGGCACAACCACCAAACCAATAAAAGAAGAATCATGCAGCTCTTATTTTGTCATTAGTCGAACATGAAACCACGATCAAGGGACACCCGCCGGTATTCCGGTGGAGGAGGGCATAACTCAACGAAATATCTTTACCGCTTTTCTTGACATTGTACACGCGCACCTCACCTTTAGGCACAATCGTCTTATCAGGTCAAATTGAAGTAACAGTGTGTATTTTAGGAATTGCGAAAGACATTTCCACGAATCTGGGTGCGGTGAAGAGCTACCTTTGTGACCTTATCAACCGAATCGGTGGGGCAGAAAAAGGAAAAAAAAAACACGCTGGGGGAAAATAAATCAAACGACGATACTCGAAGAAAACGTGAGTAGGAAAAACGACCAAAACCAAGCATAAGCTGTCACCTACCTTACCATTTTGTTTTGTCTGCTGTGCATCTTGGAATGCGTGAGTGTCACGCCAGCCAGCATCTTCAAGCCGTGGGGGGGAAAAAAGTTGAAACTGAACAACCAAACCAGGTGCGAACACACAACACTGCGCGCGTCTCCATCAATTGCATGTCAATATCCCTGACAGACGACGTCTTCATTCCTTTGGGAGCAGAACAGACATTTTATCGTGGGGGATTTCCGAACGCGACAGACGAACGCTACTTACTCTTAATTTAGACTTTTTTATTCCAAACCCAGGCAAACACTTACTGCGACTTACTTCCCGCCTGATGGAAAACGAGGACTTCTGCTGAACGATTTCCGGCACATCAAGGTCAGAAGATCGGGAGAAGGTTTTGGGGCGAAAATTGAATGTGATGTGATTTTTTAAAAAACGGAATAAAACACTCCCCAAAAAAACAAAAGGGAAGTTCATGATGAAAGACGGAAAACGGCAATTGTGTTTGATAATTTTTTGCGAAAATATTCACTATATTTACAAAATAAACATTAAAGAAAAAGGACGAGGTTTTCACTTTTCTTCCAATTGGGTAAACACCATTGAAAGGAAAGCAAACCAGCTACTAAATCGATATATTAAATTATTGGTTTTTTCTTTTTACTTAACTTCGAACATAGGTTTCCCCCCGAAATAACGCTTCGCTTCCATTTCCCTTCACTCTCTTACTCTCTCTCTCTCTCTCTCTCTCTCTTTCTCCTTTTCCAGTTTTGTTTTTTGTTCATCTACATTTTACATTGTTTTTGCCTATTCGTTTTTGTTTTCGTTAGGATTTAGAACACTATTTATACACACAACGTTTCCAACCGTGTTTTTTTTTATCCCACCCTCTTTTCTTTTCGTCCCTTCTTTTTTCCAATTGGTTTGTCACATTACATTTACTTATTTTTTTTTACAGGATGCAAACTATAATGAGCCATAACCTAGCGTGCTTGTGTGATGATAAGGACTTTGTTGCACGACTTTCCATTGCGTATGAGACACACGCAGTGACTTAGAGTATAGTGCCGGCAACCGAAACTAGTAATGGTGACTTTCGACTTTGCTCCCAAATTCGCCCGCAACACAGAAAGATTTTCATCGAGATGACAGGTGGTGTGTGTATTTATGGTACTTAAACATGGCTGTCGCATTAAAACGCCCTCTACCGTTCGAATACTGATTAGCAATACAAACAACGATAGAGGTAGAGGGTGAGAGCGAAAGAAAATTAACTCATGTACTGATTGTTGCAAAGTAATAAAGCAATAAATGTACCATCTTTGCTATTTCATTACTAATACTCTGGTCTAGAGCTTGCTTAAACCGTCTGACTATTGGATGGTAATGTTGGGTTGAAGGAAAATAAAATAAAATAACTTAAAGCAAACACACCGCGTGCAGAAGTCTGCTTGCTACATAATATCGTTCGCCTTTGAACATTTCAATAAGCGTTATATAAGTTTTAAATTACACACATATAGTGAGGTGTCGGGGATAAGATTGATTCGTTTCTCTTAAATGTGTACACATTACGAAAAATGCACATTAAACGTTAGGAAAACACTGTGATGCACTTGGGTGGGACACAAATACATATATTAGAGATGTGTGAGGAAGGGTGGGAGAAAGTGGTCAGTCTTTCAATGTCTATCTCATGCTCTTTCGCGAACGCTTAGCTTCGGAAGGGATGGAACTAACTTACAGGAAAATAAATGCAAACAAGGTGTTTTAAGGTGCTTTGAGAATTGGCGAATTCATAAGTTTTACATTTCAAGCGTGGATTGTGATACAAGGTTTAGCTTTATTATGGTTTTTGTATATCGGAGCGTTGCTGAAGATGATAAGCTGATTTATCAGCTGGCAAATTGGATTTCTACATGATATAAATAGAAAAGATTGAGTAATGTACTAAACTGATTTTGCATTGTTTAATTTTTGGAAATATGACTAATTTTATGGATGAATAAAAGAAGAATGGATGAAAAAACATATGAAACATAAACAAGTTATTTGTAAAATATGATAATTGTATGTCTGAAGTGATGAGTATTGGAAGAGGAGGATAAAAAATCGGAAATCCACAGAAAGAATTATGATAAAACGTAGTAAAACATAAACCTTGATTCATATTATCCATACATCACCAACTCTTTCCCATTCGCTTCCTTTGAACACCTTGAGCATAAGGAAATGTATGGCGAAAAATGGTTCTGCACTGTTTACGTTACGTGCTTCGTTTTCCGTTTTGCTACGCTCACTTAAGGTGATGTATCATTATTACAATTAATTTATCTTTCTTTACCGAATTGGGCCGAATTGAGAGGTCGAATAAACAGTTATGTTTTCTTGTTTTTTGTAACTTCTGTGGGAATTTTGTTTTGTCTCTTCTTTTTTACAGGTTCCACCAATTTTCATAGTTTGTCCTACTTAGTTTCGCTTGTTAAAATAACATTTTCTCCTTCTGTCTCAATCTCGAAGGTATTTTTGCGTTTCGTTTCGTTTTGCTTTAAATTAATATCACTCAGCTCTACTACACGTCTACATATGGTTGGTGTGATTCTAATTAGGAAGTAAGGGGGATGGGATGGAGTTGGATGATCTAAGGTAGGAAGGTGCGTAAGGTATGGATGGGGAGAAAGGGAATCTAGGATACCCCGCCCCAACCCTATACGAAAGTGATACGCACTCTCACACATTCACACATCCGTTGCTGCTTCCATTTTTCATGAAAAAACGCGTGCAGATCTACAAAAACACACCGCCGTGTGACGAGTCATCTCTAGCTCTCCTAATAGAATTGTGGGGGTGGGTTTATATTAAAGGGGGATTTTTCCTTTTCTGTGACTATAATGAACGCGATAATGTTACGTATACGTACGTAACCCGCCTGGTCTCCTCCAAAAATAAAAACGGACCTATCTACATGCTGCCCTCCTCCCCCCTCTGCCGGACAGGTGCTATGCGAAGATAGCAAAAGAGTTTAATTCCAGTAGCGCCTCTTTCAGCCACCGCAGTCAAATAGCTCGATCACGGCCATCTTGTCTCCTGCCATCCAGGAGATCCTGTCAACCAGACCCAGCATCATCCTTCACATCCTCTTGTACCGGGGAAATCGGGATTGCAGGGGAAGAAGGGAAGGACATACACACACATAAGCGCGGGCGCGCGGGACACTACTGCAGCGAAAGGGATGACATGACAGGTTCTACGGCTGATGGTGGTGGTGGTACATCGCCTGCGTGACCCCACCTTCGTCTCCACCTGCATCTCTGCCCATTTCTTCAACACCTGCTTCATACAATCCTCAGCTTGTCAGCAAGCGCCAACTGCTCGGAGTAGCAGACGACCAACCGAACACCAGCGATATGGCCACCACCAGCACCACTACCGATCGGGTCGAGCACGGCACCACAGCGCCATTGTTGTACGTAAGCTCCTCATTCTTCACCACCTCGTTCGGGTGCTTGTCATACTCTTTCGTCTTCTTCGTCGGTTTACTCTGGCCCGGATGCACATTGGACGGTGGACTGTTTATGTTGTAGTTATGGTTATTAAGGTTACCGTTACCGTACAGACCGCCGGAACCGCCCGATCCCCCACCCATCCCCGTGCCACTGTTGATCGAGGTGCGGGGCGGAGACGCGGTGTAGTGATGGTTGTGTCGCCCGTTCACACCGATGATGGCCGGCGTTGCAGGCGGTGGACGTACGTGGGGTGGCAGATGCGGTGGCTGCTGGTGCTGCTGACCATCATTCCACACCGGCCAGTTGACGGTGTTCTGCACGATGTTACCCTGGCTGGTGTTGATGGCGGGCGGCAACAACCGGGAGTTCGGATCGAACGCATCGATCGAGATTGTGTTGTTGGTGTTGATCGACACACCGCCACTGCTGGAACCATCGTGCGAGTGACCGCCACCACCACCGAGCACGGTTCCGTTGGAAGGCAGGTGGCCATGGTGCTGCTGCTGCTGCTGGTCATCTGCACAGCACACCTTGAAGACGACCTTCATGTTGTCGGTGGTACAGCGGCCCCCTATCCTCCGATGCAGATCATCCTTGGAGGAAGTCGAGATGAAGTAGTAGTCGTTGCCCGGTAGGAACTCGAGACCGCCCGGTTGTGGCGTGAACGGGCGGAACGTGATGGTGAAGAACATCAGCTTGTTCGGTTTGTCACAGATCGCGATGATGCGCGGATCGTGGTTCGTGATGCGACACGTTTCATACTCCACCTTCGACACGTTGTAGATGATGTACTTCTCTGTTTCGTTGTCGAACGTGCCCGGCTCGTACACCGGACAGATGATATGCACCTGATCGTACTCGAACTGCGAGTTGCCCTTGTTCACGTCGATGATGTGGTCGGTGTTGTCGATCCGGAAGATACTGTTCGTCGTGTTCCAGTGCATGTAGAATGTTTTGGCACAGTGCAGCACGGTCGGTTGGAGTGCGACCAGCTGCAGCGCGATCACCAGTGCGATCGTCAAGGCCGAACTGGTGCCGAAACAGGGCAGGCAGCATCTTAACCGGGCGTTTACATTTCTGTACCGGCGGCGTTTGCTGGTGAGTGTGTTGCTGTCATCTTCCCGGGGCGGTTCCCCGTCCAGTTCTAGTGCTGCTCTACTGCTTCTTCTTCGCCAGCCACTGCCTGCGGTACTGTTGCTGCTGTGAACTGTCGTTCGCCTTTGCCACCGACGATTTCGTCCGCCGGTTGCTACTGTTGTTGTTGTGGTCGCCGACGATACTACTGCCGTTCTACTACATCGTCGTCGATCGATGGCATCTGTGTCTACTCCCGCCAAAGCCATACTGCTGCTGCTATAGCAACCTTTGTTGCTTTTGCTACCGTTATGAGAATGGTGCCAGGTTTTCATTCTGTTTGCATTGCACACCACAAACGTTTTGCTGAAGCTTCCTTTCTACTCCAAAGTTCTACCCCACACGGTGCTTCTCACTTTACGGATCAACACGATCAAGATCAAACTCAACCGATGACAGCTGTCATCATCTGATGGTATTTTTTTGCGTTTATCTAGCCACTTATCAACAATCGGAACAGCAGTGAAGGAAACGCTGCTCACAATCTTCCATTGCGGTTACCATACTCCAGCACACGCACTCTCACACCACACCGAATTGTCTCACGCAGTGTATCCGTAAATGTCAAACGATTTCCAAAACCGGCGCACACGATTAGGTTATGTCTTCCCGAGGAACCTCGAGCGAATTGACACCAACGGGCCAGAGACGTTGGAAGTGCAGACTGCATATATGTTTTTATCGCAGCATCTCGAAGGCCAACAGCTTCACCGTGAGATTTATGCTGAGTGCTTTCCGTTGTTTTTCATGCACACACACACACATACACTGGCATGGGGCAAAAAAAAAACTTACACCGCACAAATCAAGCCCCACACAATAAACAAGCGCCGGCAGGAACGATAAATTGAATTTTCACGGCACGAGTTTTTTTTCTGCTCCTTTTTTGCTCTTCCGCTCACGTTGGCATTCGATTTGCCAATTTTAATCTTCCTATTTCTTCCTCTTCACTAAACGCCACACAATCTACGCATATTTCATACTACACGCTGAGAGAAACAATAGTGAGTGAAAAAAGATGTTTTATACACACGCAGCACACACACACATACGTACACCGTAAATACGTACGGGCACGCTAGCACACATACACACGGTGTAATTTCACTTCACACCGTGTATGTGTGTATTGGGTAATTCTATTCTTCCTTTCCCGTTGTGTATCTCACATGCCCACGCGCACGTTTTTATAAACACACGAGTGCACACGTACAGCCGCTTACACACACTCTCTCACTACCGCACCAGGGATGTAATGAACGTGTGTAACACGCTCAAATATTTTCGACCATTTTCTTTTGCTTTTCTTTCCCTTTTTTATCCACTTCACGGCTTCTTTTGCTCGGCTTTGGCTTTACAAATTATTTTCCCTTCGTTTTCGGCTCTCTTTAGCCTTCCCTCTCTTTCTTTATCTCGCTCTCTCTTTTTCTCTCTAGCTCATTGGCTTTTTTGTATTCAAAAGAACTTAAACGCACAATGTGCCGGTAACAACACAACACCGTGCCTGGAGAAGGGAGTGCGGACGAAGGTTGAGGGTGGTGTTGTGTAGACAGAGGCACACACTTGCACTCATTCACGCAACCACACACACACACACATGCACGCACGCACGGACACAAATCGACACCGTGAAGCAGTGGAGACACACGGGCACGTACGCACACTTCCTGAATTATTCTTCGTTTTCGGGGCACCTAACTTTTTATGCTTCTTTTGGCTCTTCTGCGAAACGCTCTCGCTTCTCACAATGGCCACGCAACACAATCTTCTTCTCGCTCGCTCGCTCACTCGTCGTACCCGTTTCTCGTATGCGTGTGTTTTAATTTGGGCCTCTTTTTAATGCTTTTCCTAACCACAGGAAACAAAAAAAACACACATACACGGCACACAATCTGCTGCTGCTGCTGCTGTCGCCGGATAGGTTTCAACTCAAGCTGGCTTGAGTGTCATTCCTTGTGGGTGCGGAGGTGCAGCCGCTGGAGCTGGGATTGGAACAAATTATTCAAATCCACCTACGGGGACATCATCCATCCTCGATGCTCGGGGTTGTTTTTTGCTCGCTTGCTTGCTTGCTTGCGGTAGAGCCAGAGCTGGTACAAACATAAGCAGCATAAATCATTTACACCTCGTTTACACACTCATCGGTATGTACGTACCACGCACCCGAAAAAGACACACTTTCTTCCCGAAAACCAAAGAAGATGAGATTTGTTAGGTGCCTTTTTATCTAGCAGAGGTTTAGCTTTTCTTCCTTTCGTTCACTTTTCGGCTTCCATCACAAGTCGACGTCGTATTTTGGTGGGTTTAGAAGAAGGCAAAAAAAAAACAAAATCCAATTTATCACGCAACGAACCCAACAGCACCACAGTGTGTTTCTCACGCCCGTTAAACACTCTTATTTCACCACTCTGCAGACTGTTGACAAGAAGGCTTCAGGTTGTGAAGCGAAGGAAGGAGGGTTTGTGTGAGTATGTCGAGAGCATTGAAAAAAATACACATACAAATCACGACTTTTTCACGACACTTTGGTCTAATCGTGATGACTTCTCAACACGCACGCACGCACGAAATAAAATTAATTCCTTCGCGTCCTACGGGCGAGCGACACACACGAGCGATTGTAATATGGCAGCTTCCACATCAACACACAACGCTGGGAGGGTTGGGTGAAGTGTACGTGTAGGTATGGGACGTTTCGAAGACGCGCGCGCCCGGTTTCAAGATCACACACAACTTGAAAAACCAGTACCTTTTCCTTTACCCAAATAAAACGAACCAGCACTGCCGTCTGGGAATGTCTTAAAACGCTCCACTTCCCGTTCTTGTTTCCTTCTCGTTCTCGCCTGTACGCACACTTTACACACTATAGCCGTTTATCGTATTTTTTCTCTCGCACTCACTTTGCTGCAAAACAACACCGGCGGTTTACAACACTTGTTTTGTTCGGCACGAAATATGGGAATTTTCTACTCACACCATGCGGGATTTTTGTGGCACGGTTCGTGTGCTTGCGGCGAACAAGCAACTCCGACGCTTTTTTTTCTGTTGTTCTATGCCCTCCCCGCTATTGTTTTCGTTCCCGTGCGTGAAAAGTACGGGGCAAGTACACAGCACAGCACGCACAACCGCTCGGCGCGACGTTCCGATTGCAAGTGAGCGTGTGAGTGTGCGAAAGCCGCCCGACGAAACATTTGACGTTCGTCGCGGTTCCCTTCTCAACATCGGCTGTGCACGCGTGCATTTGTGGGTGTGTGTGCGAACAAACATTCGTGAGAAGTTATGCTCCCGAGCTAGATTAACGCAGGAGTAAGCGGTGCAGCATGCTGCTGCTACCTCTATTCGAGCAGCGCACGAAGTGATTCGAGCAGCACGCGAAGTGAGAAGATGATGAGGTGAGCCACACACTGCGCGTTTCAATTTGTGCTTCTCACCATACATTTTTGCCGGGAGATGTGCCGAAATCGTGCAGCTCCGTGAAAACTTTGCTTACAAAACTCGTGTTTACGTTTGTGTGCGTGATAGGAATGGTTCGAAAGCCGAAGATACGCAATGTGAGCAAGTGTGCGTGAGATTGGAAAACAATTCTCTTCTCGCATCAAGCACTTCTCACTCACCCAAACGTTCCCGCAACCGTGGATGAATCATTTCTGATGCGGTTTTTGTTCTTCCGACGGGAAAATTCAAAACCCCAAGATCATAAAACATGTTTTGTCGGGTCCCGGCAGCAGTAACACGATCACGGAGATTTAGATGCATAAGTGCAACAAGCTTTATTGCCTTTCGTTTTGTTCAGATAAAAGTTTCTTACCAGATGAAGCATCTTATGCTATCAGTAATTTTCCAGCTGTAATATTGGCTTTCGAAAATGTGTAATCAGTATTATTCATCCATGAAAGGTAGTGCAATGTGAACATTAACTTCGGAACTCAATCCAAATCAGATTTAAACACATTTTTGAAGGTGTTTATTATATTATAGCGTGGAACACAATCTAATAGAACAATCAAAATTACTTCATAAAAGAGCTTGAGCGCGTGTGCTTCCGCATTAAACTTCTTGTCACAATCATTACACCAGTTCCATATCAATCCTCCCCAAAAGCAACTCATCTTACACGCCCGTCTGCGGCAGTCACGGCTTGGACTGTTATGTCGTTAAAAAGCCCCAAAGTGTCGTGGATCGTTTTAACGATTTTATCCTTGACAGATTGTTTCACTTTCCAGCAGAAAACCACTACGACGTTCACACTACAGCCAACTATATAAACCCCCACCACCCAGGGCAGTAATAGTTGACGTTTTGGGGGCTGATTTTGTCACTGATTGGCTACCGACCCACATCATCACCCGTACCACCCATAAAAGAAACGTTCCACTTCCGGTCCGGAAGGGCCCACATAACCCGAAATTAAGCCCACGAAAACAGACCGGTGTAGACGGGCCATTTCCCTGCGCGACCAAGAAAAAGGGGTGGATAAGGGTGTATCTGGAAAAATCCTTCACTATTTGCCGTAATAATTAAAGTCTTTATCGTTCGCAACGAATCACTAGCCCTTCCTTCAATGTGTCCACACAAATCCCTTCTTCCGCGCAAAACAGCTAAAGGAAAACAGCCCCAAAAACGGCATGCCAGGAAAATGTCCTCCACGGCGGAGTTTCCCCGCCAGAAATGTAAAGGTCCGCAGGTTAGAGGAATCGATTTTCTGATTAATTTATGCTCCTGCGTTGTCGGAAAAAGAGGCACCACCTTCGTGTAAAACACGGGCGGCGCTGAGGGCGCTTTCCCACATGTAACGCTGCAATTTACGTTCCAGACGGTGGACTGTTTGCTGAAGAAATAAAATTAGCCGAACAGGGGGTGCTGCAGTTTTCCAACCTTTTCCACCCACGGGACCTGGTAAATGGCAAACCCGGGCAATCGCATCGTGGTCGGATCGTTTCGTTGATTATAGACATTACACATTGCACTAAATCGGATATCCCGGACATTGGCTGGACCGTCCGTATTGGAGGTGTGCTGGAGACCCCAGTCTGCTTCCCCCCTTTTGGCCCATTTCCCTTTCTTCATCGCAGCGCTTCTACATAGATGATTCCAGTTTAGCAAGAAGGAAGTATCGATTTCGGACGACGTAAAGACCCTAGCATTGGAGGGTGAGGTTAGCTCCTTGCAAGGAAGCCACCCCGGCAAGAGTTTCCCCGGGACGTTTGATGGTCAGGCGTGGTCAGGAATCATCAGACTCATGATTACGGGCTTCCTTAAATGGTTTACGAGCCACTCACTGGTATTCAACCGATCGACAGTGATGCGAGATGGATTGGAGGTCCTTTTTTCCACCCAGTACCGTCCCGTTTCCCCATCCTTCTATCGACCATTACGAAATCTATCGTCCGTCGATGAAACATCAATTTTTGAAACGGGCCTTTGCTATTTATTCACTCAAATTCATCCTCTTTGTGCGTCGGGGTGTGCGCGAACCAACCTTACCGGTGAATCCTGTTCCGGTGCAAGTGTATTGGATACTGGACGACGGGGGAAAAGCGGCAAGGGAATGTGAAAAAATAGGATAAAAAATATCCAACAAACAAACAAATGCCCACACACACACACACACATTTCTTGCAAAGGATACTACTGGCGGGGGAAGAGATCCTTTCCAGTCAATTACGTCAATTTATACATCGGACGATGGAGTAGCAAAACACGGGTACGGACGGTACGTTGTATTTTGGGTCCGTAAATGGCAAACCGACCATTAAGAACCGAACCAGGCCTTCTCCCCATTGCTGGCTTTTGGTAGACGGTTTCTCTATTTCTTTTACCGACGTTCATTTATTTGCTAGCTGCTTTGAAAACTCCAATGGAGTCCTGTTTTCATCGCTACGTCCTACACCCCTGTGTGCTTGGGGATGTTAAAGGGCACACACAAGAAAAAGGTAAATTTTGATCAAATATCGTGCTTCTTCAGTAAGTCATACTTCCATCCAGTTGTATTTGTGTGATAGATTTCAATTCAATGTTGATTTCTTGCTCGATTGCTGAAATGTTTGTCGGAGATATTCTATGTACAATAAAGAATAAAAAACTCAAATAACATTTTGGTTAGGAGTTAATCAATGATATAATGAAAATGAAAATATGTTATATTAAAAATTAAGTAATCTTCCATAATTCCATAATTTTCCAAAATATTATAAGCAAACAAAAAGCAATAAGGCCAAGCCGTCCCTTATGAAACAAAACAAAAGGTAAACAAAAGAAAAACAGGTAAAACGGTAAGATGTCGAGAGGCGTAAATTCTTCCGAGGAAGTCTAAACTAAAGAACTGAATAGTAGCGAATCATCGCAATTATACGAAATTAGCCTATTTTTAGCATTTTAAAAATTCAATATGAAACCTACGATGATTACCGTTCAAAGGTATTGGTTTAATTTTCCAATTACTTTCGTACTCATTTCCTTTGCAATTCCTTTCGCTCAGAAGGTCCTTATTAGTGATAAAAATGGCACACACAACCACACGGCAACACGCTCAAGAAAGGTGTCTGTCCGCTTCATGACTAAGCTGCGACCGGTGAGGATTGCAAAGAACCCGGCTCTACCGAACCGGTCGCTCGCTTAATAAATGATGATGACTGGACGCAAGTAGGACTGCCAAGTAAACATTTTCCCCACGGCTAATGTAGATCCGGTCCGTGGTGGTCCCGGAACAACGGGGAAGCCAATGGACATGATCGAGCATTAGGAGCGTACCATTCATCCTTTGTACTGGTTTCGCAGGGGGGAGTATGGTGTTGTGCATGGGAGCATGGGTAGTATAAATAAGGATCAAATTCATTCAGGACGCCAAAGGAACGAAACGCGCTATATCTCGGCGGTAACGTAATTACCAAAAATCAATACTCCAGTACAAGCGAGTTTTCCAGGGAAATGTGCAGGTCAGCCTGTTCTGGTGTGTATGCCATGGTACAATGTTTTTGTTGTGGTCGTAGCTGGTGTTCAAATGTGCACTCCGCTCCAAGGAAGACAAGTCGGTGCGGCACACGTTCCCTTCACCTGCCCCCCTGCCCTTCACCTGTTTCGCGTGTGGTTCAGTGTGGTCGAGCTTCGCGAACTTTGCCTGTGTTTTTGTCGAAGAAAAAGTGATTAAGGATGCAAACTATCATAAATCATGCGATGTTGATGATTAAATTAAATTACTTCGAGACCCATCCACAAGCCTTAAATAGACGCTACCGTATATCCCAGGGAGGAAGAAAGAAAGCGGACCCCTTGAACTCGGGTTTGGGAGGCCATTGATGATAATTTGAGCCATTTTTACCTCCTCTCCCTACGTACCACTTCTCCATTCACCGGCTCGAGATTGGATCGAGATCTTTTATTCCTCGCACGTTTTCACGAGCTCACGAGCCGACGGGTATGGACCGGGAGCTGAAGTGGGTTTGGCAAATCCTGCCCGATTTCCTTTGCAATTTAGAAGCGGAGTCTTCCACCGCTTACGCCCCTTCTTAAAACGAAAAGTGCGAAACAAACAGTAGTGAAAATGGTGGAAAGAGATCCCTTTTTCTTGCGAGCCGAATGTAATTTGCATACGGGAAAATTATTAAAATCCAAACAAAACCAACTTTCCACGAGCTAAGCGCTCTGGCACACACAATCAGTATGACGTATCACCACCGCACCATCATTGCCGTCATCATCGTGCGTTAATAAATACGATTAACGTGTGTGAATGTGTTCATTGTTGGCAAATATTAGGCAGCAGGAACATTTTTTGTTGTTGTGTATGCTGTGTGCCTTTATCGGTATAAAAATAGTTTGGAATAAAATAAAATCACTTGTAGAAACTTGTTTATAACTGACCAGAGAGCATTGAATTCGTTTTTAATTTAACCAGACAACAACATTATTTTATTTAAAATACTAAAAAATACTTTCATATTAACATTCCGCTAAGCTAGACATAATTTTGTAATGCTTGATAAGTTATATATAATTAATGATAATTAATGCCCGAAGTCTAACCATTAAGAGTTACGTTAATTTGCAAACATATTGGAAGGTTCAAAGTTTATTAACAATATGTTATTAATTATGTTATTAATTAATCGCATATGCAATACCATAGAATATAACAAATGTACTACTAACGACATACATTCCTTTTTTGTTTAAACAATTCTGTCCCACCAAATATTAAATCGGAGTTTTTACGACAGTAAGGATATAAAATAAACTATATTTTATCATAAAAAAGTAAAACCACAACTCACTCTACCACACAACGCTTGTATAGCATTTTTATTGCAGACGAGAAGTGAAATGGTTTTCCCTGCTTTTCCAACATGGTGCAGAATTGTGCGTACTAAAAATGAAGTGCAAAATGTGCTCTCCACCCTTTCCTTCCCACCGCCCTGTTTGCCCATAATTTTAACAGCAAAAGTTGTAACGGAACATCGTCATGTAATTATTTCCGTTGCGTTTTTCTCATCGCTCCGATTGTATGTGTGTGTGCGTGACGAACAAAATAAAAAGAACTCACAAAACTAGTACATGGATGGAATGGATCCCTTTTTCGTGGCAGGATTTCAAACTCACGGTATGGCGATGGTGTCGGTTTTAGGACTTCTCGAAGCAGCTCGTTTTCGCTTCTGCTTCACCTCGATTGCATCCACAAATTGTGCAATTTCTTCCCGATGCCACGTGTCGAGTGTGTGTGTGTGCATAGCAAAAAGTCAACCGTGTACGATGGAAAGTCCTGTGAGTCCTCTTCAGCAACTATGCACATCCAGAATTGCACTGCGTAATGCAATGGAAAAACGGGGGAAAATGGCAAAATACTAGGAATGAAAAATACTCCTACAACGCACACGCACTCCAAGCTGCCTTAGGACGGAAGTTGATGATTTTTCTTGGTTTTGCCGTTTTCTTGTCGCACCGGGTAATTATCGTAACATAGCATCGGTTTTCGAACTGTACATATGCACACCAAAGGGCAAATGAAAGAAAGAAAAGGCGTGTGTAAGGAATGTAAGTGAGAAAAAAAAGCAGATACCCACCCTGACACGCTGCAGTGCTGTTTCGTTGCAAAGCCGTATCCGGGGCCGGAAAAGTTGACAAATTGGACGGGGAAAAGCCAACGTACCCGACGAAGTGGTCCGGGAAATCACATACGCATCACGTAAACACAACACACATGAGTCGTTTTCTTCCCTTACCAGAAGGATGCTTTTTTTTTTGTTGGCCTAAAGCAAAACAACGCAAGTCACACTCGAAACGACAACTGCATTTGCAACTGCGTCAGCCGTTTGCACTTGGTAGGATGCCTCGTTGCATGAACAAGAGCGATGAACAAGAGTGAACATGGAGAGAGGGTTTGTTTCACCTTGCACAACAAAACCACACGCACAGCATTCAATTGGAGCTCTACTTCGATACAATGCAGAGGTGTGTGTGTGTGTCGTTTGATAAGATACATTTTATCATCATTTCAAAACATTTTCTACACACATAATTATGTGGGAATTTATTAATAAACTATAACAGTTTACAGAACGCTAACCCAAAAACTATCCCTACGGGTTCCTCGCTTGCGTTGAAGTCTTTCAAACCGCGGCGTTGTCACTTCTTTCCGATCTGCGTTTTATGCAAATTTGCTAAAATTAAAACATTCAACCGTCTTGATCATCATTCCATATGCGTCTAAATTAACCAAAGATGGAGGTGGGTGTTTGATTGTTTGTTGTTTTGTCATTTCCTGTTCGAATGCATTACAGCCCACGCGCCACTTCCTAATGATGAAAAATGATGAATTTGCAATGCGAATGAGTTGTTTGGAGTGTTGTTTACCTGTTTGCTCTTTCATGGAGCGATAATGTTTGTTCATCTCAAGTTAGTCATTTGGTAGATGTCATACAATTTGCATGCTTGTTTTTTATTGAAAAAAAATGAAACAAACTTTTCATAAATTATGTTTTCCAGTGTAGCAGCTTAATAGAATTTTTATTTTATGATAACAATATAATCATTTAGAAATTAAAAATCATAAAAAAAACTTTTTTGAAGATCCTGATGTATTTAACAAATACAAAAAGTGTACCTTGTGTTAAAGAAGTAAATCCAATCCGTAAATAGAACATACAAAAACGAGATTTAATCAGCTGGATCAATTCTATGCAGTCTGCTATGAACTTTCAAGAGCCTCCTCACATCTACACTGTAATTCATCAACATACGTTCAAGCAAAACACTTCGATTATTCGATTAATGTGTCTCTGCTTCAAACGCCATTCCGGAAAATGTTGTTACACACATCTATTGGAACTCTTCAAACAAAATCTCATACCCCAAAAGCAGAACATGTTCCATTGCTCAATCCTTTCGACTTTTCGTAAAAGTGTCTGTGTGTGTGTGTGTGTGTTGATTTGCATTCAAGTGTGTACGTGTGTGTATCTTTGCCAGAAAGGAGTACAGCAAAGACACCATGAAAGCAAGGCACAAACACCTAAAACGGGGGTAAGCAAAACGGCAGGGGTTGCTAAAAAAAGGTGTGAAAAGGTACTTTTCGTTCGGTTTAAAAACGAAAACAGAAAACCTGGAGCATTCCCCATTATTCCACCACCTCTTGCACCGCCTGTTGTTTGTGTCCTGCATGACTCCCGTACCATATCACCATGGTCGGCCGATGCGTTGTTTTCGCCGGGTTTTGCTTCAAAGCAGAGTGACAGCAGCTCCCGACAGTTCCCCCCGGGGTGGGTGGGGAACGGTGGAACGAGGGCCGCATTGGGGTGTTTAAAAAAAAGGACAGGAATGTAGCAGAAGAAATCCGATATGGAGAATTTGTTAAAACAAGAAAACAACAACAACACAACCCTCTAAAACGCGTTCAACGCAACCTATTCGAAGGGTTGTCCTTCCTTTCGATCGCTCTCGCTCTCTCACACGTCCACGAATACACACACACACGGATGGAGTATTGCGTTAAGGGTCAAGGGAGGAGAGACCCACAACCGATCAGCCGTGACACGATGGACGCCGGTGATGCGGTGCATGGTGGAAGGCAAGCGTAAGCGCAGCCAAAGTGATGCAGTTCGCTTGCATATTATGCGTTTTTCCTTTAGTGTTTTTGTTTTTTTGCATTTATACACCCTTTTTCCCAGCACTTGCATCCATCACAAATGCGTTCTCCCACTTCGGTAATGCACCAGGCAAAATAATGAAGACCAAAGGAGGAAGATGATGAGAAAAAGGGCAGCCCGGGTGCAAATGTGTATGTGTGTGGGCGGAGCCGGAATTAGAGAGTGAGGAAAATTAAGAAGAAAAGAGGTGCAGAAAAATGGGGGGTTTTGCACACAAAAAAAGAAAAAAAAAAGCGAGAAAAAAATAAAACAAAAGATCCCAAACACTGCACAAGCATATAGATCGGGCTGATGGGGAAAAGCAACGATGAGTGGGGTCTGTAATTCGATCCTCCCTTTAGTACGTATGCGTGTGCGTGTGTCTGTGGGTACGCGTATGTGTGTCTGGAAGTTTATCTTTTACCTTTTCGCCCTCACACTGCGTAAGTGAAAATGAGTTTCATAGGTTAAAGCTTAAAGAGTGGGAAAAGATGCAAGAAACGAGACGAGAGCGAAGGGGAGGCCGGAGTAGAGGGAGAGTAATGCTTCGCTTCTCTACCTGCCCAAATGCATCATCCATGCAATGATGTGTGTGTGTTTGCTTGTGCTGGGGGTTGTGGGCAGTTTTAATCTTCTTTCGCCGCTTCCTCACTTTACATTTTGCACTTTTGCACAACCCACACGCACGAGAAGACGGGGAGGGATAACAGGGAAACAAGAGGAAAAGAAGGAAGGAACGGATGCGTACGTCGGTAGTGCGAAGTGTGCATGATTGAAGGTGATGTGGTTGGAAGGCCACCTTTTTTTCTTTCTTTTTCCATACGTACTCTCGGAGGGAACCCGAGCCCCGAAATGGGGCACCAGAATGGACCCAATTTAAAGTATTGTATTTCATCATCATTTGAGCCGTATTCGTTTTCGCTACAAAAATGTAAAATTTATCGAAGGACTGGTAGAACGGTAAAGGCAATCCGTCAAGCGTCCACAAGAGGATAATCGATTCGTTTGGAGTAGAAAGTTTGGGGTTGAAAAGGTGTCCTTAAATGAGCTTCGTTGCAAACATTTTGCACAGCATTTTGATAAATTAAAGCACTATTTTAATAAGCGAATCGATGAACTTATTTTAATTTATACCGTCAAAATTCTAAAGATTTCAATAATAAATAATTTTAAGAATTTTAATCAAAATTGAATAAAACGATACATACAAAACACCATCATCGAACATCTGGCACTGGGTATGATTTTCTTTTTCTGTCCTGAAATCGTCATAAGTCTGCAATATTAAGAAAATTTCCAATAAAAATGCTTTCCCTGTGCGTCCAACCGCGATGGATGCATGCAAACAAAGAATAAAATTCTTCCCCATCGGGCTTAAATCAAAATTGGATGACCTGCAAAGCATGGATGGATCGCAGTCGCAACCGGCGAACTGATTTGCACACAATATCCAACCACATCGCAGGACGACAATCCACCCGAGCCTCCCGCCTTTTTTGTTCCAATCCCTATTATTTCCCAGCGTATCTCAGCGCTTTGGTTGAAGCAAGAGCAGCAAACGAATCAAACATTTGCCCTCGAAGCCTATCCATCCATCCGTCCATCGTTGCAACCATTGATTGAACCACAAGGACGGACAATTTGCGTGATGGGAGAGAAATCAAAACGAACTGTCCCAAAAATGGAAAGGAATACACAAAACGTTGATAAAAATTGTCACAACCTGGCAGCA
This sequence comes from Anopheles culicifacies, assembly GCA_000473375.1. NCBI lineage: Eukaryota > Metazoa > Arthropoda > Insecta > Diptera > Culicidae > Anopheles > Anopheles culicifacies. The sequence continues at coordinate 47,910 of KI422615.1, read as the reverse complement.
AAACAAAGAAAATGAAACAGAATGCAAAAAAAAAAACAAACCAAATGCTACGCTCATTTTTCGCCCGTATCTATACGTCCAGCAATCCTCCTCTTTCGTAGTTGTGGTTGGAGTTCAAGATAGAGCGCGAATGTTATGGGGAAAAACGGCAAGAGAGAATGAGAACGAATATGATAAGGGCCGTAAAAGGACTTCCGTGGCATTGTTTCGCGATGTCCGCATGAGGACTTTTGCACGGTTTCATTCGATTCTGACCGTTCTTACTTGCGCCTTCGTATGACAAAACGCCTCGTCAGTGCAATTACACTGTGGTAATGTAATGTAGGAAAAATGGACAAGTTAGGTTCGTGATGCAACGAAGTTGGTTTATAAATTTTAACATTTTAACATATAATTGAAATCATGATCATTTGTAATTAAATACGACCTTGTTTTTCTAATTTCAACTGTAAACTTACAGTTGAAGATATGCTGGCAGTCCCATCACACTGATTGTCCAAGAAATTGAATTATAACTAATAATTAATGAACTAAAATATAAAGAATTTCTTAAGTTTGCAACACATACGACTGTAACACAAAGCGAAAATGTAGAACAACAAAAAAACTTTCGCGTTTTCAATACCATTGCCAGCATTCTTCAGACTGAACGCACTTTATTTGGCCCAAAACATTTCGCCACGAATGCATTCCCGCTCCTGAAGTGCACACATTTGCCCTTGAAGTTGAAGTTTCCTTGGGGTTTTGCTCTTACTCTTACACGGGAACATCGGGAATTTTGGTTGGAGACATTTTTCAAAACATACACTCAAAAAAAGCCGCACAAAAAATCACACCATCACGCAACGGCGAAGACGAGATGATGGCGACGCTGTCAAAACGATTATCGCCTTCACTGCGCCTTCTTGCGATGCGCCCTGACAGCAAACGATGCGAGATGAAGTCGAAAATTAAGTGCAACACTTTCCATTATTGGATTTAATGCATTGTGAGTGAGTGCCCGACCATTCCGGTACCACCTTGCCCTTTTGTCGAAAATGCAACGCTGCTTGGTAAGGGTAAAAGTTTCCATTTTTCTTACAGAACGTTTGTTGTTTTTGTTTACGGTTCAAGAAATCATCCGATGAATTCTGTTATGGTCGTGGTGCATTTTTGAACCTCTTTCCCCGCTTCTTCTGCTTTTTGCTTCACGACACGAAACCCTTCCAACCAGCATTGACTTACTGGAATGCACCAATTATTTCTAGAACGCTCGTACCACTCTCGGCAATACTGAAGCGCGTAATATAAACGCGCGCGCGCGCAAAAATAGTAACAAATATTTACTGTCCTTTATCGCGCCGGAAATAATTCTACCGGTGCTCGCGTTTATTCTTTGTTTTTTTTTTGCTGTTGCGCTTCCTTTGCGCTTCCATAAAACACAGGATTCGTACCGCAACAGCAGACAAACCACAAGTCGAACACACTACGGTCGCGCTTCACGGTGGCGTAGGTTGCGCCAAAATTGGCCTAATTGGCATTCCCGTCGCTCTAGCCCTAAACCTGGGGCAAGATAATTAGAGCAACTTTTCCAACAGAACAAACCACTCGCTATTCTCCGCCGAACTTCATCGACTACTGACGCATTTTTCGAATAGCCCGTCCCTCGGTTCCAGAAAAGGATGGTGAGCAGAAAGGTTTGCCAAAACAAAAAAATAAAGAAAAAACCGCGACATTGCTGCATCGCTAGCGAAAACTGAATGGCATCAAATACCTGTACCTTCGCATCGTGTCCGGGTGTGATTTGCCGGGTGACACACAACCGAGCGCACCGTAACACCATGACAGGAATGTCAGGTTTCCATCACGAGATCGGATCCCGCGGTTGCCAAACGTTCCGCGCGACAATGGTAAAAGTTTGATTCGGGTTTTCGGATTCGGGGTAGCACAAATCATCCCGGGAAAGCTCTGTAACAATGTGAAACCACCGTTCACCGGTCCGAAACTGTCAATCAGCAGCCCGCGTTTGCCAAATCTTCGGTACATTGAACCGAAAATTTTAACGGCAATGAAGCGACAAACTCTCATCAAGTACACTAATTGCCACTAGAACTCGTGTTTGTTGACCGTGTAGTAAGTTGACATACAAAGAGTCTACTGACGACAGAAGTGGCATGGGATTTATTTTACTTCTATTTATAGTAAATTCTACATCATATTGGGATGGGAATGTACGCCGAATGTGAGACCGTACACACATGCTGATTATTAAATTCTTTCGAACGACAAATATGTGTTATTCATGTGTTGCCTTTCCGAGGATTGAGTGAAATTTAGTTTCACATCGTCCACTGGAAAAAGCTTATTGGAAATACTTCTCACGAGAACAATTTCAACAAAACAATTTCCAGTAAATTAGAAAAATATGTTAGAAGTACAATCGCTTTTTTATTGCAGAAATTTCTGGAGAGCAACTCAATAAAGGCAGAATTGATTTAGTTTTAATTCCTCAACGGTATGCAATGAAACGTGTTTTGCATTCAGGGATGGGCAACTTTTTGTTGAGTTTGAAGTGATGTTAGGCAATAAAAATGGAAAAGTTACATAAACGTTTTACTCAAAAGATAATCATTGCAATAAGTAAATAAAGACGGTATTACATGAACGAAATAGGTGTAGTTCCTATCGTCTCGAGAAATGGTTCCATATAAATGAGTTATTTACCTTCCAAAAGCAATTTCAAACACGTTGCTTCAAGTTCTTCCTTAACGTTGATGAAACAATAGCCCAGAGTTTTGCTGCCAAAAAAAAAAGGAAGCAGCCCCTATTTTATTTACCACCTCTGATTGATTTGCGATAATGTCATCAATGTTTTATGATCACAGCCACATTGTGTGTCGTAAAATTTTTACAACTTCACAGCACCCGTGTTTCGTGTTTGCGTTAGAATCACGAAGAAGGGGACTTGCAAGTAATTGCAAAACGAAACTAAAGTGACCAAACTTCCGGTAACATTCCACAGTTAAGGCATAAGTGACTTAAGCATCGAAACGGAACATAACTTCGCTAATCATCGGTGTTATAATCAACTGATTTGGTAGTTTTTCTTTCCTTCTTCTCAGTGGAAAACTAAATCATGAAGTGTATAGGTGAAAGAGGGATGAGAAATTGTACACACACACTTTAAATTAAGAATGTCGAAAGCTTCAAATTGATTGCCTTCCACCATGTTGTTGTAATGCGAATAATCTTTATGTTTCTTTTCCCTGTGCTGTTCCAGAGAGGGATACAAACAGGGTAGATTGGTCCAATACTTACACACATTACACACTTAACAAAAAACAAATATACAAAAATAAAAACGTAAAAACTTCATCAACAAAATGAACTTCAAATCAGACTGTTACTCTTCCCCTGTTCCATTCCATTGCTGTGTTAATGTCCTTAAAGGAAAGGGAAGTCATTTTAGAACGCGCTTCCACCGCTTTCCTTCCACATCGCTATATGCACAGACGTGTCGATACGTTTGTATACTTTACGTCTGTAAGGATGGTTTGAATTTGTCAGTTTTGCTAATTGTGAAATATTTCCTCTGGCACGCAATCTGCCCTGAAGGGAAAAGATGCCGGTTTTTACGGTTTTAAGGCAGGAGCTGCAAATGGAATGATGAAGTAGCACAACACATTCGATTGCATAGCGTTGGGTAAAAAAAGAAGCAACAAACCTCAAACACACACACACAGAAAACTACCAACTCGACAGCACTTAAGTACATTGCGCACACGCATAACATCCCCGTCCGTGATGTGGAGTGAAAAAAGGAGAATTTAAGTGTTAATGTCGATGGAGTTGCAGGGCAATGTAAAAAGAAAAGAAACAAAACTCGTAAATGAGCCTGGTTCAAATGCACCCGGCTGTTTGTGGAGAAGATAGGCGGGCATGATAAAAAAAATGTGAGAAAATGTGTTTTTGCACCATCCACTTTCAGTTCCACCCGGGAACCACGGAAGGACCCTGCTTATGGTTACCGGTCGGAAGTGCCCTTCTGTGTGTTAATGTCCTGCTTGATGATGTTACTTGATTAACTTTCTTCTATTTTCGCTCAATTCTCAAACGATTGCCTTGTACCAAGTTCTGTTTTCCTTTATCTTAAGGGGTCTCCTCTTTACCCTTCCCTTTGCTCGCTTGATCGTTGATTGTACACTTAATTTTGCAATTATTCACAATAATTAGCACCGTATACCCTGTCCTTTGTGTGAAACAAAAAAGGTATCAGTTAAGATCGGCTCGTTTATTTGCGTCTCAGAGATAACTGATCGTTACCGATGCAAGAGGAAAAGATAAAGAGAACCAAAGTAATACAGTGATGTGAAAATGTCACACCAATAGTGGTACCCATGCGCCGTCGATTCGAATCCTTCTCGGCAAGTCCGTCCAAAGGAACGTTGGTTCCTTTGGCCGCACCAATCTTCGGACCCTTTTCGTGTCAACAATGGTTCGGTCCCTTTAATTAAATTACCAACGCGGCAAACGATGCCGAACAGCACGAAACGCACCTCTGAATGCGGGATCCTCTGTCGGGATCGTCACATCTGCCAAAGCGACTCCAGAAGAGGCCCCGACATCGACGGGAATGTAGGAAAAGCGGCATCGTCCCCGTGCGTTCGCGAGTTCCCAAATTTCGTTTCGTTTTCTTTCGCTCGTTTCGGTTTGAAGAACAAGCGCGCATAATTACAAATTGCACTTTTTCGGCGTTTCTCCTCTTCGGGGTGTCATTCGAGTGGCTTTAGGCGGCGGGAACTGGAGAGCAGGGACTGCTGGTGGTGATCGTGCGCGGGAAGGTGCGAAATGCGGAACCGTCTTTCGGTAGGCGCGATCGTAGCGCGCCCCATCGTTACAACCAATCGTTTGTCGGTGCCCTTTTGGGTGCCGTGAGGAGTGATGGCGACCAACTTCACCTCGGTCCGCGTCTACGTCTCCACGGCACGAAGATGCCGTGAGGGACGGTTGGACGCGTTCCGGCAGCAGATGATCGGTGCGCTCGGGTAATGGGTGGCGTTAATAAGGGGTAGATCGGAGGGAACCTTGTTAGCTTCGATCGAGTTAGCCAAGGCCCGCCGAAAGGGCGCATGCGTATGGAGCGGTGTAGAATGTGCGGCCATGTTAGGTAATCAGAAACAGAGTGAGGCAAATAACAGTGAAGGATAAAATTGCAAGAGGATATTTTGTGTGTATAAAAGAGTTATAAAAATGTAGTTTCTCAATATAATGAAGAATAATAAAAAAATTTCATGATAAATATTGAACATGACAAATCTATCGGGGAACATTCCAGCTGAGAATCCATTAGATTGTAAACAAATCAATTGGTAAAATAAATTTCTAAAGTCTTAGAAAAAGACTATCTTTTATCGGCAAAAGCTCTGTATTTTGTATCAACAAAATCCTTCGCAGGCTTGGAAACTGCGGACCCACTGGAAAGACCAAACATGAGTTTCGCGATTTTGCGAACACTTACAACAATCTAGAACCTAGCAAGACGCTTTCGTGCATTCCTCTATAGAAGGCGTTAACGATAGCCTTTCGCGGCAGAAAATTGCACTCCTATTTATCCATGAAAATAACCACTTAAAGATGAATTCGATATGCTTTGCAGCTTGTTGAAGCTTATGCCACAATTTCCCGACCATCACTGTCGGTTGCGTCCCGTTGTGCCCTTTCTACCCAGCGTATCTCGCGGCGTCCATCCCCGTCAGGACTCCTGGCTTCAATTTGCTTCCCTTTTCGGCCACCCTCTATTACGACCATCATGCCGAATCCGATGGACGGTGATGATCGATGGCGAAAAGAACCGAAGGTAACATAATCAGCGTTAACCACCTCTCTCCTCGGGAGTTTTGTTTCACTTTAATGCTCCAAACTGCCGTCCACACCCCGTCGTCGTCCTGCGACTAGACGACTTATTGGGGAACTGAAAAAGCGAAAAAAGTGAGTACTTTTAGACCTCTTCTTTTCCAACCCTCTTCAGGACGCAAGAAAATATATACATGTGAAGCAAGTTCACCCGAAAACGATCACCCTCCGTTTGTTCACGATCATTTTTCTTCTGCACCGTGCTTTGGTAGAAAACGATGGCGCACTACCACCGGTTACGGGCAGAGGGCAAAACCCAGCCCAGAACTCGTTCCAATCGTGGCGTGAAGCGAAGTTGCACACAAACGAACCGGACCCCCGGGAGGCCTTCTTCTCTGATTGCACCGGACCGTTCACTAGGTGGCCCAAGGAAGGCGAAAAAATCATCCCGATTCCCTGGTAACGGTCGGTTTCGGGAGGAAGAAATAATTTAGGAGAGAAAATCGACATTTGATATCTTCTCGTTTCGCGCTTCGGTCTCGTTATTCAATTACTTGCCATCCTTAACCGATCGCGAAGTGAAGAAGGCGAGAGGGAAAAGGATTCGCTTTTGGTCAGTGGAACCGAAAGAAACGAAACGCAACGCAAATGAATGCCGCACGCCATCATCCATGTCATCCATGGTCCAGAAGAACTGGAAGTAGCAAGCAGTTAACGCACTCCTACCTTTCGACGACTGGTTTCTTCCTCTGCTTCCACCGACAGGACATTACGGTGTGTGTACAATTTGTCTTGCTTTTTCCTTGCTCAAAATTTGTGCGTGTGGCGCACAACGTTTTCACACTCCGGTGTAAAGTTCGGAAAAAAGGGGGTTCGTCTTTAAGTGTGCAATTGTCGGTGTGCCCCGTAAGAAAAGGTGCAAAACGGAAATTGACAACCGTGCCAGGTACTCGTTGTCTGCACCGTGCTCAACCTTTGCCAATGTACGGCGAGGCAAGCAAGAGAAGGGCACAAAACAAGCGAAAGAACCCTGTCAGTAAGGTGAAATATGAGTTCCGTCCCGTCGTGGAACATCCTTTCCCACCGTGCTTTTGCTTCACGGTTCACAAACACATATCCTTTTGATCCCGTCCGGCATCATTCTCAAAAAATAAAGAACGAAAACTTGCCGCATCCAAATCTTAGCCACCGCCGCGCGCTTGCTCAGCTAACATTGTTGAAGGTTGATTGCATTTCTCGCACACACCATCAAGGGTCAACGTGCAAACGATTTATACGAAACTGAAGTAATGCATCCCACAACTGCTTTTTTATTCTCCGTCCGATTGGATGTTCAATGGAAGCGCAATCACACTCGTGTGTTTTTTTTTGCTCCAGATCAAATTGATGATCGATCATTGGTGAGATCGTGTTGTGCACAGGTACTTCTCTTCTTTGGAAAGACAATCGCACAATTGTGTGAGACAGACTTGTAAATCCATCCGTAATAGAACCGTCAAAGT
>KI422615.1:20769-38575 GCA_000473375.1 Anopheles culicifacies | reverse complement strand
TGCTCCAGATCAAATTGATGATCGATCATTGGTGAGATCGTGTTGTGCACAGGTACTTCTCTTCTTTGGAAAGACAATCGCACAATTGTGTGAGACAGACTTGTAAATCCATCCGTAATAGAACCGTCAAAGTTAATGACAGTTTCCCAAAGGAATTACGGTCGCTGTGAGCATCTATCGCTTAGATCCCGACCATAAATCATCATCAGCTGAGTGTTGGTGACACATTTTTTCATTGATTTCTTACTAGCGGCAAGCCATCCCCATCCCCATAATAATGCGCATGAAGATAGAATTTAAAGAGTAGTTGAAAAACATAAAAAATCGGTTAATAACAGAATAATTGGGACGAAACATCAAGAGAACACAACACAAACGACACTTACTTCCACCATTAGAGATAGATTAGTTTAAAAAGCTGAACAAGTACCTTCAATATTTTCGGATATCGCTTTCTTTTCGCGCTGTTTCAAAAGAAATAGAACACAATTTAAAATTAATATTGAAGATCACCTAAACAACCACTGATTGGCTTACCTTTCCTCCTATATCTTCTAAAAGGACCGAGGTCTGTGATATATCTGCTTCAAAAATTCTGAGAACTCTCGCGAACACTTCGGATGCATACGTTTATTCGTATTTTTGGCATTCTAGAACTGTTTCAGGATGCAACAAGTTCCTATAGCGAGAAGCAACCTAATTCTTCACTGCACTAAAAAGCATCCGCGCACTTATTGTTGTCCAACGCGTATTGCTGTCAGCACAGAAAAACGGTCTATGGACAGCAATATCCCGATTTTCGAACGGAAGGAAATTGCCTGCGTTTACGTATCTTTGCTTCATTCCAACATTAACACTTTCATTACTCCTTTAACATTCGCCGTGAAGCACTAAACGGTGTCGTCCTGCTGGCGTTCTGGCGCAACACACATCACAAATCAATGCACTCCTCTATTCACGTTGCAAAATACGGTACAGGAGTCAGGTGAAGAATGTTCTCTTCTTTTGTGCTTTTTTCCCGTTTTTGCTGTCGGCTCATGCCAGCTACTGCCCGCAATGCGCAATATCCGTCCCTGTTGGGCGGGATGAAAGGATCCACACGTGTTGGGTGTGTGCTTGTGGATGAAAGTTTTCCATTTTCCCAGCACCGCTGGTGGTCGGCCATGAGATGTGGATGGGCATTCGGGGGGCCAGCAATAACTGGGTTTTTGCAACCGGCGATAGCATTTTCCCGCGGTGTCATCTTTCGCGAACCGTGTACCCGCGTACGAGAAGCCACGTGTAGCAGGACACGACATTTTCATTGAAGTGGTTGTACTGTTCTGATGTTCGATTTCAATCTCACTCACAGCAGGCGGTCCACCGGAACGGAGAACCACAGCGTTACACCACCAGCGAAAGGTTTCGCGATTTGCGGTCGTACCAGTAAAAGTATCCAGCAAAATTCGGGTTGGCGAAGGATGCGCTGGGAGGATGTGTCAATAACAGAGTGCACTAACTTCCGGCGTACAACCGGTTGGTAGCGCTGTGTGCCGTTCTTTGATCCTCTGAGCGCGGGCATCTCTTAGCCTGTCTATCTTTATAGCTATCTAACTTTGGCTTACCGGTCGCATCCGTGAAGCGGACGGGAGATTGTTCAAAGTCGGGGTCAAATAATATTTTGTCTCTTCACGGTAGCTATGCAGACAATAATAACGAAATAAAGTTTACACGACATCGTGGAACCGCAAATGATTGTGATGGCCGCAACATTCAGATAGTTACTCAAGAAGTCCCGAAATAGAATCACATCCGTTACGGCTAAAAAGTACTTGTGCATTGTCCTGAAAGGATCGTCCGAAACATTTACGAACGGTTGGTTATGTTGTTTTTTTTTTTCTTTTAACTTCAAATATTTGTTCTTTACGTATTAGTTTTGAGTACATCGATAATGTAAAACGTTTGGATGGATATTTAGGAGCATTTTTGTCACAATTATTTGCAAACAACTTTCAGTACACTTCCGTGTAGGACATGTACGGAAGACACAACCCTCTAAAGTTACGATCCCTATACTACGTACTAAGTAATGTTTAGCATTGGTTGAGTAAAGATTAAATAACAAAACGTTGGAAGGATTTGAGCATGAGGCACACACAAAAACACACTTTGCACAAAGGGTTGTTTGAATGTTCCAAGGTAACAAGCGGCACTGAGCATTTTAGCCGGTGATAGCTACCGATGATGCAGCAGTACCTTTGGATGTCTTGCTTTGGTTGGATGAAACCGTTCTTTTAGGTGTTCCTACTCCGGTATGCAGTTGTTGCTCGCGTTCCTTCAAGTACTGATGAACGGAGGCGAACTTTTGTTGACGTGCGAGTTGCAGTGGGGTATAGCCATCCTGGTTCGGGATGGTACAATCTGAACCGGCCGCTACCAGCTGCTTTACGATCGGAAGATGTCCGAACATGACCGCGGCATGGAGTGCTGTCTCTCCGTTTGCCAGCTTGCCAAGATTTGGTCGGAACTTAAGCAGCTCGTGCACTACCGCACTGTGGCCTTTGTGTGCTGCCTTGAACAGGGCCGTTGCGCCATCCTGCGATGTTGAGGAGTAGACGTAATACAAGACGTTCATTAAAATGAATAATAGAACAGCAATTTCGTTCAGTTACTTACGCATCGCACCGCATCAACCACAGCTCCATTATGGAGCAATATCTTGACGACATGATCGTGACCCATTTGTGCGGCTATCCACAAAGGGGTGGCGCCATCATTTCGGGATGCGTCTGGATTCGCGCCAGCAGCCAGTAATAACTTCAATACTAGACTGTGCCCATTCTGTGCCGCGATGAACAACGGTGTAGCACGGTCCTGTGAAAACAAGAGTGATCATTAAAGGAAGATGAATAATATTGACCAGAATCTGCAGCAATGTGACACAATGTATGGAAAGATACATTTTGGGTATTATAAACACCTAACGCTACCCGTACCCAAGAATCGATTCAGTTTCGTCTACTTGGGAGGCCAGTTCTAAAGAGGTTTTTGCTTGTGAATAACTTTTCTCCCACGGCACTAAAAAAAAATGAGTTCTTGCTGACAAGAGTAATGCCACCCAATAGGACCCGCTCATCCATTGCAGCCGGGGTTTAAAGCAATCAGCACAGGCCGACCTACCATCATTAGACGACGACGACGACACACTGGTGGATGGAGTTTTGTGGTTATTTATGTACGCGAAACTGAACGGTGATGTTCCAATGGTTAACCATGCCTCGGGAAGAGACCTTCGGGTGTGACCTGCAACATTCTAGCAGAGGAAATTGCACGAAGACACAAAAAAAAACCAACTCCACCACCGCCGATGGGGGAGTGTTTGGTAGTAAATCAACCAATTTACAGTTACGGACCTGACCTAAATCCCTTCTCGAGAAGACTTCTATAAATTGCCGACCCCAAACCGAAAAAAGCATCCCTTTCGGACAGCTGGTGATGATGATGATGAGGAAGTAGAAGATGCGGTTCCAGTGGGCTTCAAACCGTCTTAAAACGCCAACAGCCACACCAACCAAACCACAACAGTGCTCGCGCGGAGGTCGAATCGTACGGGGTATTGCCGGGCGTGAACTACTTCGCCTTATGGTTCTCTTCCGTCTGCCCGATCGCCAACCCGACAGGCCTGCAGAACCGCAAGCAAATTAATCCCGCAGGCACTCCAATACCGACCCGCAGTGAGGGATAGCAAAAAAGTGGCGCACACCTTCCTTTTAAGTAAAACCTTTTCATAATTCTTGATGATTTTTGCCTCACTCGCAGGACTGGCTGGCCTGTCCGATGGGAAGCGAACAGACGAAAAATTCTGCGGGACAAATCCGTAAAGGAATTGCATTTCGTGAAGTATCTTTTGATGGTTACTGGGGCTATCTTTTTTGTATGAAACCGCACCATACCATCTGAATCCGGTCACCCGCCGAATCCTGCTCAGTGAATGTGGTGGTTGGTTGGTTACTTTCTAAGCAACCCTACCTTCTCGGAAGGAAGCGGGTAATCGTGCCAATTTTTCACTTTACCATCTTCCCGAACTGAATCGACCTACTTTACAACCAGCAGCACGGTCACAAGCAGCTAGTTTTTTCGTCCGGAATTTTAAGCCGAAATGAAGGTCTCCCCGAAATAAAAATGCAAGATTACATCTCTCATTCGAACTCTCGAACGATCACATAAATCGGTCACAGCCACAGTTATGCAACTAATGCCCGTTCTGGCGGCCGTTTGGATCATGTGCAGAACGCAACGTTTTATGGCTAGTGCCGAGAATGGCACCGGTATTCGTAAGCATCTGCATACGGCAAACTAGCATATGGTGGACAGGGAGAGGGACAATAAAAACGGTCACTTATCGTGTTTACAACCTTTCGTCCTCGATTGGCTCTTGCCAGGAATGATAGACATTTATGGACGGTGGTAAATTGGGCATATGATGAAGCTGATCAAAACCTACGGCATAGCATGTGCTGTGCAGCAAGGCTTTTAAATAAGTACTAATTTTAAGCTTCATAAATGTGACCAAGACATGCCGGAATGAGTTGTATTCACAATTTATTTCATGGACGATGCTCATGACCGTTCAAATCGGCTATGTGTAATTTATGTAATGGATTGTATTATTTTATTTATATTTGATTTATTAGCCGATACGGAGATACTGGGACATTGATTAAATAAATTGTTATTTTCATTGATTCATATAAGTCTACGAATTTAGTTTCACCACAGCATTATACACCGTTACGATAAGATTCATGGAAGCGTTAGCTTCCCTCAAAATAAACTATCACCGTCAGTATGCTGCTCATTTCCAGGACATAAATTATTATCTGCACCTGCGCTCCACTCATCCACGCTGCAAAAGTACACGTGTGGCACCCAACGCTACCTTCTCTTTGGGGACACATTCGGTAACGCACCCAGAAAGGGAGGAAGAAATTGTGTCACTTAACGAACAAAACCCGAATATCAAGGGATGGAAAAATAGATAGAGAATGCGTGCGAGACAGCTTCCTAGTAGCACAGTCCTTCGCAATATCCTGACGTATTTTAAGTGCCCGAGTGCCTTTTTTACGTTCTATTAAGCAAAATTTCCATTAAAATCTAAATTGTCCACATGCATCATTTATCTTCGTTTCATTAGAATTGTATAAGGTGCATGCAGCGCCGGCCGTCGTTTTATGGAGGGCACGCCACCGTGCTCTTCCGCTTTTTGCATTTCGTATCGGATTGCGTCTCGGAGATCTCGTACGAGACCTGGAAATTGGGATGGAATTATTTTGCGCCCCCTTTCCACCAGGTCACCCGACGTCACCCGGGGTGCTGCGGAAGGAAACCCCGGGATGGCTGGATGGACAGCCGACCGGCAAACTAATTTCAGCTCAACCACCCTTCCTTCCCAATCCTTCCCTCCTGCTATGCAACCAGCGGCCATCGGAAATGAAATCCAATCCGATTTTTCCCTCCGATCCGGTCGTTGCCTAGAACACCGAAATTTTGAGCCACTTCGAATGCAAAGGGAGCCGCGGCAACTTAGAACCGCTTTTCGCTTATGCTGTGGGCCGTCGTTCAAAAGTCATCGTTGATTACAATGTTCACGAGTTTTAACAAGGGTGGCCGGTGGTAGTGGTGTTTCGGCAACGGCACGCGGCAAGCGGATCGGGCACAGTAACGCAAGAAAATGATGCCTTCTCTCCGGATGCCTGCGGCAAACGGCGATGGCCAGAGCTAAACCGGGAAGGGACGAATCGTGTACCATCTCAGAACATGCCTGCTAGTGGTGTTGGTGGTGGTGGTGCTGATGGTACGCGCGTCTTAATCATGTAATAAACTCATAAACATCGTTGCTAAGAAACGGCCCGTTTCCAGATCCCGGGGCGGACACCATCGGTTCGGTAAAAGGAAAACAGGAAAACTATCGCAACACTCTAACGAGTTAAAGGGGGAATAAGCTAGGGAAAGAGGCATTGACGGCGAACTGACTGTGGCTGATATTTTCGATTATGCTTTACAGAGCGTTTAGGTAAGCAAGAGTAAATGCCACCAAAAAAAAAAAGAACAGAGAAGGTAAACTATTCCACCACACCATCATTCGCCATTCCGGAATTGTGGTGGAAATTTTTATGATTTGTGAACATAGCGTCCTCTCCTCACTGCAATGTCGTTAACGGTTTTGTAGTTTTCGGGTTCGGGGATTGCAGCCACGATTTTTAATGCCCAATTGCGGGCCCAAATCGCACGACGGAATTCATTGCTAGCATTTTTATATACCCTTCGAGGTTGTACGTATACCAGCGATTGATTGGATACGGGCGCGGGGAATAAGAATCAAAGGGATTTGGCATACGCACAACAATAAATGCATTTTATGACGTTTCAATCAATGTAGCGTTTGGGTTCGGTGTTCGTGAACGGTTGTTGGACATGAACGTGACTCACCGACTCGTTTGTGCTTTGGTTGAGCGTGGCAAATAGCGCACAGTTTTCATTTGAGTGACATCATTATGGTGAGCAAATATTTAATTTGCCTAATAGGTGTATCAAATGATTTGTTACACTAGCGATGATTGCACCGCTTTTTATGATAAGAGCTATCAAATAACTCATAACTATCATTTGGCAACTCTCTGATTGAGTTGCAAAACCAATACAACTTTTTTTTTGAATTTATAACTCTACCCTTAGAAAACTCTGTTTACAATTTTAAAACATTTAATTATTTAATTTTATAACTCATTTTGGATGAATTTTGATAAGAACCCTTTAATAATTTGTACTTCACTCTTATTAGTTCTTAACACATAGTAACTCATTCAACCATCTATGAACGTCTCGTGCACAAAAAAGACAAATTCACGAGCAATGGTTCCAATCTCTATTTCTTTATAAACAGATTTGCAAACCATGCTGTAACACTACACCGACGCACAAGTTTGCCGTATGGCTCATTTATCAAAGAACCATTTTCCTTTCAAACGCACCGAACCGCTGCCTTGTAATCCTGCTTGTAATGCTACTACCTCCCATCCACAAACAACTCGATTCGTGACATGTTAATTACTCCTCCACCGTTATCCACCTTTGAGGCACCCTTCCAGGCAGGCAACCAAGCAAGCAAGCAGGCAGGCAACCAAGACATCCTCTTACCGATGATTAATTTATGGATGGCGGAAAAACTCAACCTGCCCATCCCTGCTACCGAGATCGGGAGAAAGTGTTTAGCGAGTGGCCACATGCGCCACTTCCCATGGTTCGTGTGTATTAAAATGCTGCTGCAGTCTGGCAGGGTCTGTCTCCGGGTGCAAATCGTCATCCTCATCATTCCCATCATCAGCATCCCCGGGAACCGTCGTTTGCAGCGACGCCAAACAAGCTCGTGTACAAATTATGGTAGCATATTTTATTTTCACTTTACTTTTTCTTCAATTTAATCTTTTCCACCCAAAACGCCTTCTGCCGCGCGCTACTCGGAAGTTCTTAATCGGAAATTTTGGGCGATGTCTTCGTTCCGGTTCCTGAAACGTACGGATCGATCGGTGGAAAGAGAGAGAGTGAGTGGAAACTGGGAAATGAAGGCGTGAAGGCGTACGATAAGCGTAATGAGAGGGCAGGGTAGTGCGGGCTACACGATGTGCAAAAGCAATTTTAGCCCATTAGGAGGACTTTAATGAAGTAGAACGTTAATTTTTAATACACTCCCGCGGCTGTTGGCCGTCGAGACGTGTTGCGGAGCAGAAGATTGAAATGCTCTGCCTTGGGTTTCAAAATCAAACACACACACACACCCACATACACGCGCAAGTATACAACCGTTCTACACGATGAGATCGAACGTTCGATCTCTTGGATGCCATGTTCGAACATGAACGCGCATCAAAAGCTGATACATAATCTTCGACATCGTTATCAAAACTTTGCCGACGTTTTCTTAGGGCTATTTTCCTTCCTTCTGTACATGTACATGGTGCTTGCGTACACGTCACTGCTTTACGGATACGGGGTGTACAAAATCTTCATCAAAACCAATACTTAAATGCTCGGTTGCCTACGGGAATTCGAGGATGGGGCGCAAAAGCTCATCCCCGCTGGCTCATCCTCGCTTCGGTATCGAACACCATCAACTTAAGACGTCGGGTTTTATGATCGTCGCCACTGTTGCTTCTTCACATATCCCGTTTCCTACCAACGTTGCCTCTAGAAGAGTGCGCGTACCGAAAAAAGGAGTAAATTAAACACCAATCATGATGCCACCGTCAAACCACCAACTCTCCACCGAGGCAAGGAAGGCTGGAACGGCACTTTTTTGACGAGAAAATCCTTGATTGAATTTACCGTCACTACCATTTCCAGCTGCCGTGGTTTCTTCTTCTCCCAGACCGCAAAGGATTCGATCCGGAAGAAAATTTCAAACGCGATCCATTTTCCGAGGCAATGAAAATTTGTATCCGCGTTGGTGGAGGAATGAAAAAAAACAGGCAACCTCCCAGAGTAAGCTATGTCCAGATCCATCCCGGAGGCTGCAAGTTATTACGCGGAAGCTGCCAGCGTAGCAGGCCACCCAGATGCCTGGTGGCATCACAACGTCTCTGACAGCTTGGTGGAAGTAATCCGAGGTGAAATAATGAAAACTAATTACGAACCGAACTTACCTTCATGCAGGCGTGCACGTTGGCACCGTGGCTTAGCAGCTCGCTCACCATGGCTTCGTGGCCACCCTGGCAGGCAACGAACAGTGGCGTTCCACCATCCTGGAAGATGAGAAAAATCCGACCAAAAAAGAAAAGAAACGCACATTAAACAACATCATCCACCAGGACATCATCAGAATGGAAAAGCGTAACGGTGCACCGGACGTTCGCAGCCAGTGACAAAGAAGTGACAAAAAAAGCACATGAGCAAACAATAACAAAAGATTTAATTAAAGTAAAAGAAAACACTACGCTGTTTCAGCAGCGATCGTTTTACCGAGGATCACGCGAGTGAAGAGTGTTATTTTTTGCATAACATGCTTCTTTTGTTGTTTCAGAATGCTTTTGCTTTTAATTTACTTCGACAGTTTCTAACAATACTATTCATTTATTTCAAATGCCGGTGGGTGTGAGTAAAAGTTGTGAAGCGATTAAATAATTTAAAAATATTGCAAACACTTTTTCTTCCCATATCTTTCAATGCGAGCTAACCTTGCAATGTTGACTCAGAATAGAGGATGTCAATCTTGTCCCACCAAATAAATGAAACATATTGTGCAGGTTCCTCTTAAGGTAAATGATAAAATTTAATTTTTTTTTTAGTTATTCTCCATGTATGCATAAAGGATTTGGCTCTCAGTTCATATGTTTTTATTACTTCAAAATATGAGAAAAAGTACCAATACCGATCTAACTACAGATTGAATTTATATCCAACCAAGCCACCGCCTTACATCGTACAACCCGCACGATGATTTCAGCACAGGATACGGTGCATTTGTATATAAAAATTAATAAACTCGTCAGCACCGTTCACCCCACTCGGGCACTCTCAGGTTACTTACCACGGATGAACAGTCAACCGGTGCTCCTGCCTTTAGCAGTATCCTAGCAACATCAACGAAGCCACCCTGTGCAGCGAAGAACAGCGCCGTCGTACCGGTCTGAAATGTACGGTGAGCATAAAAGAAGCGAATCGAATCTGAGGTTAGTGGTATGCAGAGAAACTTCATCCAACGCCCCACGTGCTACGTTTTATACCGAAGAGAACCCTTCCTTTCGGATCACTGAAAACGGACGACAATAAAAAAGAAGTGTAACATGTACAGCATGATGCAAACAACAGCGTTCCAATTTAGTGCGGTAGCTATAGTAACCCACCGTACCGCCGGAGAGTAGTGTTTTGTCGCCCATGAATCCCTCACAGCATCTGTCATCAGGTCCGATGGTCCATCAGCCAGTACATTGGGACGTTAGGGTTATGGTTTGTTTTTCAATGGTAAAAAAAGGGATCCCTCATCAGGACACATCTCCCACGACGCTCGGTTGAGTTTTAATGTAAAAATTCATTTTTCCCATGGTAACCCATAACTCGTCCATTCTCCTATCCCGAAATGGTTCGAAAACTACTACTTGCCTGATGGACACTATAGTTTGCCAGCGAACACTAGTTTGCGTTCGAGTGCCGTCCCAAAAACGGTCGACAAAATGTGTTGCCTTGAAGTGATGATGCTTTACACATATTAACAATCGCAACTGTTCCGGCGCTGGGGTGAAAAATTTTAGTAATATTTCAACACTCACCCAAACTGACATTAAACAGAAGATGATAATGATTTTTTTAAGTGCAAAACTAGACGGTCATGTAATAAATATATAAATGTGAGCTAAATTCCATCCATATGCTTTCCACGTACATCGATTTTTACTTCACGCTTGGTTCTATACTTGTTTTTTGGTAAAATAATTTCAAAATAGTTTCTTTTTCTCTGAACGCAGCAACGATGTGTATGATACATTCCACATTAGCTTGTATCATGCACGGAAAATATTTTCCATTCACCCGAATCCATAAACTAGCTACAAATTCAAAACTGGAACGCGCTTTGGTTCGTTTCCTGCCTGGAATTAACCAGCTGGAAAGGATGAACACCGGAAGGAAGGCTCAACATTTTCCCCGGACCTTGTGAAAACACAACTGGACACGAGACTCGATATCCGGGTGAATGTGAATCCAAATTTCCTCACTCGTGGCTCGAGAGAAAGAGAGGAAAAAAAATAGCACGGCGCTTCGCTGAAGCTGAAGAATTTTCCATTACATTTTTCTCTCCTGTTTTTTTTTGGAGTGAGGAAAAACTAGTTGGAACCATTTCCCTTACCATTGATTTCAGTGTTGGGATGATTCACGCTCACGCTAACGAATATTATAATTTGTATCACGTTCCACAAGCACGAGGAATCGAGAGCATTACTTACCACTCGCCGGGCGTTCGGATCGGCGCCCTGTTCCAGCAGCTCAATGACGCAAGCTGTATGTCCACCGGCGGCTGCCAGTATGAGCGGTGTGGTGTAGTCCTGCGGGCGAGACGGAATAGGGCAAAAATTAACAAACCAATGGAATGTCGTAGCGCCAAAGATGAGAAATACGAAAAGTGGAAATTATTACGCTAGGAAAATGTGCCAGTAGTTTGTGGCAGGCCGGATGAGGGTTTTCAGAAGGAATCGTGTAGCAGGGATTGTCAAATTATATTACAAAAAATCAACACAGAGGAACTTGTAGAATGTAACGTATTATGAGTAAAGCGTTCAACAAAAACATGAAAATAAATCTGGAAAAAAGTATGTAAAATTTGCGTCGGAGTAAAAAAGAATGCCAAATATTGCACCTAGTAAAGGCTAATGCTTTGCTGATCCCTGGAGTAGACTAGCGATAGAAGCGAACATTTAACGGCCGGCATAATAAAAAAGCTCTCACGTTCGTCCCCCTTCTTGCTCTTTCCCTTCAAAGGGCCAAACTATTTATTATGGCGTTTTCAATTTCCGTTCGCACTTATAAATAAACCCCCCCATCTCGGGTGATAGTGAGCACCGAAATCCTGCCCATGTTGCAAAAACGACAGGACAATTTCCACACAAACCACCGGGTTGTAAATGAAATTATGTTCACCTTGGTTGACTGAATTTCTTCCCTCACAACCCAACGTTCCATGCATCCTTCTCGAGGCTCCCTACTCGAATTAATGACGATGAAACGCGGTTGCCAAATACGGAAACTCGCGTTCATTCAACACTTGTCTGCATGCTGTAACCTTCTATCTAAAAATCTCTTAACAATTTAAAGCATTTAAAAATGTAATCAGCTCTCGTTGGTGAGTTTTTTAGGAAAATGAGTTGTGCGCTTCAGTTTACTAGGGTCTTGACTTGCAAATGTGTGCCAAAGTTGCAGCGTTTTAAGAACACGCTTAGCTACACGCCGTTTAAGTGTGGCACGAGTCACGTTATGAATCTTGCCGAAATACAACAGCCAACACATGCCGGAACTGAATGGGGTGATTGTGATGTTTTTTTTCCTACGTCTTCCCATTTTTATTCGTTGGAGGTGGTAGCCCAAAAATCGCAATAATAACTCAAGTGTCCTTACCAGGCAGTACGCCACGGTGATGACGATGACTCCCGGGCATCCTCTCATAATCATACTCGTTTGCCCAACCATCCATCCGTCGGACGGTGGGATGAGGGTTTCCTAACTGTCGTGCATCATGTTTCCTCTTCGTCCTTTTGGCGCAAACGAGGTAGCTGGAGGAGTTTTTTTCTTTTCTTTTCTCGCTACACTGGCATATGAGCTTGTGTCACAAATATTCGGGTGAGGGTTCACAAGTTGATGTCACTACTTCTGTCCCCTATGAGAGTGAGTGTCGAAATGGATCTTGCGAGGTAGTAAAAATTTGAATACAATACGAACTCGAGTAATGCAATTATTTTCCCTTCGATATGTACAACCCAGTATTCAGTTACATATTCCAGGACGGATTAACCAAACGCAACATGATGGGAAGCTGTTCTACGACAGAACCCGTCGATATGATTATTTCTTGGTCCGAACTCTCTCCAATTCAATCGGCTCGCGTGCTCCATATCTCAAGGACTTTCCTTCAGTTCCGCCCTCAAAAAGACGCAAGAGTGGTACTAAAAATTACTCCCACTCCCCGGCACAAAACGTGCTGTGGTTGGTTCAAGAAGATTTGACAGCCTGCTCCTATCCTTTCCTTCAGGACTTCAGGACTGCAGGACTAAGAAGACCGAAGAAGAGTCGAAAGTAAATTGCGGAATGGAACTGACAGACTAACCGGCCGGGAAGGAAGTCCAGGAAGGAAAGAAAAGCGGTTATCCTCACTAACTGGTTTTTACGATGTTTCCGCCTTCGCGCGCCCATAAGATCGTCAATCCTGCCTGTGCCATCGTCCGTTTTCTTTGCCCGCTCTTTAATTTAATTATGTTCCTAAATCTTCCCGAAAGCACTTTTCATTACACCTCCACTTCCACACGACATTTCACCCTCTCCTCCTTATCTATCAATTCGTCATCGTTGCTGACGGTCCCGGAATCGAGATATCCGGCGAGCGAGCAAACCTTTCAAGCAGCACAGAGCCATCACGATCGGTCACCCGGTCGGTTCCAACATCAAGGCTTCTACTGTGTACGCGACTGGACAAGAAGAAATCGGCTTTACGTTTCTTCCTACGAGGTTTTACGTTGTGTGTCACTTTGGAATAAATTAAAACCCCAAAAACCGGCCTCCCACTTTTCCCCACCGAAGAAAGGCAGCCCCACCGAACGCGTAAAATCAAATCCTTCTCGAAGAATGTCCGATGGTTTCTTCTTCCGGAAAAACGACATAAAATGGAAGTAGAAAAAGGAACTAAATAGACAAGCACTTCCCCGAGCTTCATGTTTCATGTGGCCTCCAATATCCGGGAAGTTTACGTAACGAAACAACGCTTTGGCGCGTCGGCGAAGTGAATAAATTTGACGATTTTTAGATGATTGAAATTTTTCTCCAATTCTTTGAAGGGCTTCAACGCACTATGGGATGCGTAAGGGACAAATGGTTTGCAAAAGGTTCTACTGTGTTTATGAAATCAATTTTTTTTAAGAGCAACTTGTTCATGCGTCTTAGAACTAACCTATTGTTTCAATGAAAAAGACCACATCCATAATCCAGCTATGGAATTTATGCTATTCCGGTAAAAAAAAAAACTTTCTACCATTATATTATGCATATAAGTCAGCTTAATTCAAGCTATCTATAGCAAGGACAATCGAGTTTAAAGTTCGCAGCACTATGTCCTTTACTCCCATCACTGTTCAATGACTAAGAAATCACGACCCGGAAAAACGGAGAAAGCTGTTTTTTTATTCGCGCGCTTTTCATTATCGTTCTCCATCTCTTAAAGTGGATGTACAAAGCGAGTCGTGGCATCGGGGTTTTGCAGGAGAATGAGAGGAAAATTTGGGATTGTCTAATCACTCTTGGGCCAAAGTTTAGCGGCTGAGAACTTTCACCTTTCACCGAACAGACTTTGGATTATGGTTTTCCGAACGCGGGCAAAACTTCAATATGGATCGCTTCCTCCACTGATTCTATGATCTGTTATCCTTTCGGGAGGCATAATAAAGTGTGAAACCTTGAAGAAAGTTTGTGCCTTTTTTATGGCTCTAATTTTCTCACCCTTTTGCTCACCCGATGGAGCTTTCCGTGGATGGACGGGGGGCTCTCTTAACCAACAGCAGTTTGAACGATATTCAGCGCACTCTAATCGCATTGCTAAGCAATTAATTTGGAAATCGCCACCATGAAATAAGGTTCGATTGTTGTTATTCAGTCAAATGAGTTACGATGAAAATGGTCTATTTTGCTTTCAGCTTTTGAATTTTATGCAGATTGAAATGGTGATCTGGAATGTCAGTATGACGAGATTGAAATTGCTGAATGTAGTTATTCTATTCCCAGTAAAATCATAACTACCATCTAATGAATACTTTCCATGCCACGAGCGGTTAATGATGGGAAAAATGTTTGCTGATATGATTAGAATTCCATTCAAATCGTTCGATCGCATTTCGATTTTACATTTTCCTCTGTTCATTTACCGCACACAAACATACCTACATTCAACGGTTCAACGGTATATTAGTCATTCGAGTCCAATCCACTTAAAAAACAGGCTCGTCCAGCCGGTAGTTCCTAATTAATCCGTATCAGTTTTCTCAATTACAGCTCATAATTCTACCGGAATCACTACCACATCCCTGTATGGGTAACGAATTTTTAGCATTATAAGCCCCCAGCCCTTAGACAGCGCGCGCTGGGGTAGTCCAGGGGGAACAAGTTAAAAAGGCGCTATGTAATGGAGAAAGTCCGGAACTAACCCGATCCCGTGATGTGTAATCCTGCTCGCCCTCCCATATGTCCACCAATGGTTCCGATACGATCAATGGTTTGAAAACTTTTCCCGTCCGGTCCGGTTCCGAGCACACTCCGAAACGCTAAATCTCTAATCCACTCGAAACCAACTCCACTAGCTCACTTCACTTATTATTCCATTCCCGGGAGCAGTCGACCCCGAACCCCCACGTATCCCCCCACGAACCTCGAACTCAGCCCGCCAGCGTTTCGCCAGACTTTCGGACGGAAACGTATCAATTTAATTATATTTGATTTTCATTTGATTATGTTTGCCTTTGTTTTATCTCCTCACTTCAATCTCGCATTTTCGTGTCCATCCCAACCGTTAACGCCACACTGGCAGCCCTTACCCCCTTTGCTATGCAGCGAAGGTGGATGGCCATTGTGTTTAGAAGTTGGGTGTTTCGGGGGTGGTTCCCAGGGCCGGTCGTTTCGGTGGCACCGGAGTAGCAAATTCGTCAAGAATCGGACACGGTTCGGTTCGCCTTTTTGGTCCGGAGAATCCGACCCCGGGGCGTATCTGGAGCACACTAAACGAGTTATGATAATCATGCCACATGCTATCCCCCCTTATGTAGGGTAAAAAAAAGGAATCAAACCATTGCCCCGAAAGAGATGGTAATGATGGGAAGTTTGGTAAAGTTTGACTGGACGTTCATCTTTGGCCACCTCCCACGACGAACCAAACACGCAGTGGATGTGTGAAACCGGGTGTACTTTTGAGAATGATCGGACCATTTTGGAAATTCCCAAATATCATTTCCATCGTTCTAGAACGCATACTTATCGTGCAGTTGATGTGATTGAGCTGTAAAGCTAGCAATAAAATGAACAAGGTGTATATATTGGAAATTTAAAACGACAATCAAACCAACCGCCCAATGATGTTTAGAAAGCGTGGCCGATGAAGTACTCCAACGTAATTGTTCAGTCTGGAACATGAATACGCCTCAAACTATGTTTGAAAATATGTATCAACCTTGTGCAAGTATACTAATCAATGGCATGTCGAATGCATTTACTATTATTAAAAAACGAGAACACTTTCCCACGATCATGTGCTAGAACTAAGCAATAATATCGCTCAAACGCCATTCAATCTAGGCTCAACATTCCACACCGTGTCTCATCATACAAAGTGTCTAAACGTCGGCCAGATCGCTTAGTGTCTAAACACCAAGCCAGGTCCAGTTTTGACCGGTAGAATTCCACGGATCGTTTATGCGAGCATTGGGGCGGACAGTATCTTATTATACAATCATCATATCTTGATAAGCGCATGCAAACATGCCTTCGCCACACGAACCACGGACCTTTTAAGTGCACAACGTACACCATTGACCGTTCGCGCGAAGGACGAGTGAGGGTTTAGAAAGCATTTAGAAGTGATCCCATTTGGGGGCTGTTCCACCTGCACACTCAATACTAGCAGATTCATGTGTGGAGTAGTGTGAACCTCCCGTTTGCTGTTCTCGTCGGGATGATGATGATGATGATGAAATTGATAGCTCGTTGATGTGTCCATCCAGAGCTTGGCTGGCACCGGCTGGAACCCAAAGATCGTGCTCCGTTTGATAATCGAGCCTCCTTGCGGGCTGTGCTGGATAACCATACGCGGGAGAGAGTGTACGAGTGAGAGAAAATCACCACGAGGAGTGATAGCAATGGACTATCACATTATCCATTATTTTCAATTACCATATCAAATAAAGGCAATCCCTTCCGCATCCGTTCGGCAAAAGGGGAAAAGCTTTTGTTTGCTCTTTTCTAGTTTTAGGGGCAGAAGCAAAAAATACACACACTCACGCACACTACGCTAGCGAGTCACTCACTCACTTTGGGAATTGCTTAGTCTTTTAAACCATCCCCAAACGTCATCCATTCACAAACACGTTGTTGGAATAAGCAAGATCTAACGAACCCCTCAATCTGATATGCATGTGTGAGAATCTTGGTACAGATTTTAGGGTATTGTTCTATACTGGAAGGTCCGTGGAAAACCCGGAAAATAACAGGTAACATTTGAGTTTTGGTCGAATTTTCGGTGCCCATTTCACTGACGGCATCACACCTGTTATTGGAAGTTGGGATGAGATAAAGTGAATTAAAGAAACTCCTCCATCCGTGTGCCACTGTCTCTCACTCTGATAAAAAAAAGATGCACTGTTTGGGATACCTGATCCAACAATTTTCATCTAAATTTTCCATCTCCCATTTCTAAAATCCTCCCACAAGAGAACACGCTGAGGATCGTTTAAAAGGTAAGGTACATCAGCAAGCTTTTTGCTTAATTTAAAAATTAGCCCCGGATATGGGGATGAAAAAAGACAACCCAACAAAAGAACGACGACGAACCCAGCCCAACACCGATCCTTTTTCGACGATGCAAGCACATTTTTTCCACCGGTAGCTGAATGCTTATTTATCTGGTGAAACATAACCACCTGTCTTTCTATTAGCAAAACCTCGATCTCTCGTTCACCCCTGCCCTCTTCTATCAGGGCTTTATCTAATCTTCTATGAATTGTGACACTTTTTCCAATCCACCGAGACACGAAACTTTCCTGTGTCGAAAAAGGAAAAACGAACGAACTGGGAAAATCTAAATTAAAACAGCAACATCAGCTTGTGAGTGTGAGTGAAACCGAACGATCAACTAAGTCGCGCTAGATTTTCTTATCATAATCATTTAAGCAAAGGTTGGTATTTTCGCAAACGTAGTTTGGGTTGTTTTTCTTTTTGCATTTCCTCTGTCTAGTGCCACTCACTAATCGCTTTGGGGTACAGATAACAGCCCTATTTCCTTATGGGTGGGAAAGAAGGACACCCAACTGACAACATG
>KI422615.1:5733-17086 GCA_000473375.1 Anopheles culicifacies | reverse complement strand
TTTTACAAACATTTCCTTTTTTCCGTAAACCGTAAGAGTTTACTTAGCGTTTAGCTGCACACCTTTCGTGCGGATGCTATAAGTGCTGACATTTATTTTTCAGCGTAACGAGATGCTGCCATGCTAAAGCTTGATAAATCACATACGAACGATTTAAGTGATTTTTTTTTCTACAAAACCCACTGAAAACACCTGACAAGATATGCCAAGGAATTTTCTTAAAAAAAAAGAAAATAAAAACACAAAAGGCTTATTGGCTCCCACTATGATTTGATTAGAATTAATGAGTGCTCGTTTTCAAAATCATTCTCAAATTTTTGATTGAGTTATCATTCCTAGTTCAGTCTTTTAGAATAACACAGAAAGAAACGATACTAAACAAAAAATGAACAAAATAACGAGGGTGATAATTTTGTTAAATTTATCATCTTACGTTCGGATCCATTTAGGATCTGCCGGTTGATTCGAACTAACGATTCATCTCACCTTTTTCCCTCGTCACACACTAATGGCATGCCAATTTTCTAGCTCGGTCTTGTCAAAAAATCACCCTCTCTGAACAGTTTCTAGGGGCAGCTCCTTATGGAAGGAAACAAAAATTGGCAACAAATGAAGATGGCCTTCACACGCTCGTGCCACTAGGAATGCGATGGGAACATGGCATGACGAAGGAAAAGAATGCCGAGAATTCCATCCCATCTATTAACACTATTGTGAAACGCACAGGGAAACAAAGGCAAATAGTAAGCAGCCCATCTAATACACCGATGCTGATGCGGGAAGATTATGCAAAGCTTTTTTTTTTCTTACATATTTTTTTGGTGTGTGTCTATTTTCACCCAGACCGAAGAAATCAGCGGTGATCAACGGTGATCAAATAATCGACTGACAAATCGATTCTAATATCTGTCGTACCGATAGATGTTTTCCACCATGTAGCGATTGAAAAATGAATCTGCATTCGGAAGATACACGCGC
The DNA here is from genome assembly GCA_000473375.1 of Anopheles culicifacies. Lineage (NCBI taxonomy): Eukaryota > Metazoa > Arthropoda > Insecta > Diptera > Culicidae > Anopheles > Anopheles culicifacies. The sequence goes on along the minus strand of KI422615.1, from coordinate 16,108 downwards.
GCGCTCATCTTCCTCATTGACAAATTGCCAGCAATTATGAGCTGCTGATTTTCTTGCTAACACATCTCCAGCTATCGGGTTCGGATACGACACAACAAAGCCTATTGGTGGGCTGTTGCCTAGTAAATAGCGCTACAGCATAAATGCCGCATCAAACACACGGCTGAAGAAGAATTAAAATTCCAACCCCCTTTTTTAGCTTCTAGTATGCGGGGGAGAAGAAGGTGAAGAGAAGGGTGGATGATAGGGGGCTAAAGGTGGGAACATAAAGCATCCCACGCCGCTAGCACACACACACACGCGCAAATGTTCATCGTTTTGTATCGGCAATTTGAAACATCAATCAACGGAAACCTTTTTGAAGGCGGATTCACTCGCGAGAATGGAAGGATTCGGTTACTCGTCAGCAGCAGCAGCAGCAGCAACAACAACAGCAGCAACAGCACTAGTCAGCAGTGTAACAGAGGTGCCCCATAACGCATCAATGATGTTTGTAAAGCCTTCCAAAAGCATAGCCAGGCGCTCGTCCATCGAATCCATCCCGATCCAAAATTGGATGTGAAGAAAGGGAAGGAGAGGGGGTGAAGGGGGGTTGTGAGGGTAGGTGTGCGGTTTTTTGTATTTCTTTCTTCCCCCTCCCCCCTCCCTTATATGACCTGATCGTTCATGTTTGGAGGCGTACCAGGACGCGCATTTTTCTTTAATTAAAACATCAAACCCGGTGTGTGACACCCACATGAACGGGTCTCGGGTTTGCCCTCTGTGTTCCTCCTTGGCCGTTAACCTTATCCACCCTGTCCCTCAATCCCAGCTGGAAAGTTAATGACGTGTGTTTGGTATGTATGATGTGGTTAGCTATGGTTCTGGTTTTGACGGCCATCACCATCGGTCGGGGATGGCCAAACCGGCGGAGAACGAAAGAACGAGAGAAAATGAAGCAACAAAATTGGAACCACAATTAAGCCATAAGCGTGGCGTGGAAACGATCATAATTTTTAAACCCCGCTTCTATCCATCCACCTGTCGCTTCTTCACCTCTTAACCGGTGACCCACAACCGTGGGTCTTGCATACCTACTCAACTCCACCAAAAAGCCGTCCCCATCTGACGCGTGATGTCGAAGCTCGAGCCCTGTTTGACGAGCTTTTGCGCCTCTCAATCAGTGGCTGCTGCTTCGGCAACAACCAGCGGCTGTGGCACCTAAAGAAGAAGAAATGAAAAATACCCCTCCGAAAGCAACAACTCTTAATCTATGTCGCGATGAGAGAACTAGAAAAGCAAAAAAACTGAACTAAATCGCTCCAAAAGACACAAAACCTGCACGGAACAGAGATATAGACAACAGAGCGTACAAAACGAACTTGTCCACCGGCAAGATCCCCAAAGGCGTGATCCACATGATCGGGGTGGCATGGGGTGGATATATTAAAAATCTCCCCAAACAAAACAGACGGTGGAAAAAAAATGGGAGAATTAAACTAAAGCACCCGGGTGATAAAATGGATAGAAAACACATGTCAAATCGTCCACTAAATCGGTGTTGAAAGCCCGCGAGACACCGGACAGTGAGAGTGGACTCATAAAATGGATGGATGGATGGAACAGTGGGAGGGTGGAAACAACAACGCCTCGCATTTGTTTTGGGACCCAGTGGTTGAGAAGTTTGGGGCACAATAAAAAAAAAAACATACACACTCCACCAACTCGTGCAAGCGAATACGCCACAAGGAAAGGTGGTACCGGTTCCCCCGTACCGATCTGTGAAAACTGTCCGCCCTGTTGGGTGGGTTGTGATCTCGTAAAAGACTTTTACCTCGTAGCTCCGCGGATCGGTTGAAAAGTAGGAGGAACCGGATCGGATAGCACCCGTCGGAATGTGTGCGGAGGGTGACACAATCGGGTGCCGCGGTCCGAGTATGCCACAACCACACATGCACCAATTCACGGTTTCTTAGCGCGAGAGCAAGAGCGAGTAGTTTCGCTGCCACAGCCCGTAAATAGATACCGAAATTAATATGTTAAACAAGCTGTTAAATTAGACGCAAATTAATAGAAACACTCGCAGCGGAACTCCCTCTTCGTGAGCATAAAATTATCATTAATAAGCGACGGCAGGCTTCAGTCAGGCGCGGCAGCGGTGGGCTTCATGTCGCGACACGGCAACCGGTGGAGCAGCCATCCACCTTAAAAACGGGCGGAGAAGACAGCGTGAGCGCGTGAGCCGCGAGTTAGCCCGGGGCTTAATTAGGCCAAACCATAAGGGAGATACAGTATACATTGTGCAGTGCAGTTTTTGTGTGTGTTTTTTAGGGCTTTTCCTTTGCTCATGTGAATGGCTGGTTGGATATGGCAGGAATGGAGATTCGATCCATGTGCTTAGGATAGGTCCACCGAGACAAAGCGATAAGGAAACATATATTATTGAATTTTGCGGCAGACGACGTTTGATAAGTTCCAGTTACTATCGAGGTAGGTTTACATTACAACAGTTTGTTAGTAGAACTGGCTAGTAATTATTAAGAATTTTTGAAATATTTCTGGTATTTACTAAACAGGTTATTCATTCTAACAGTCTGTCTAACTAACAATACTGCTTTAATACTGCACAATTTACCAAACAACCATGATCAGTATAGCATACCTTGCAGGAAAAATATTGAGCAGATATTGAAACAAATATGACACTCTCAATATCATCTGCTAATCCGCCAAACATTTAATTATTTCAACAACCGTACTATACAAGCTTGGGCGGAAAGAATCACTGCCGTTTCGCACGAAAAATATTTACGCAAAAAAAAAACAGCAGGTTGACACCGTCCAGGCGCCCTCATTAGTCTCACTCATTCCTTTTGCAGATTCACAGACCGCCTGGTTTCGTTACTTTAGCATATTTCCCATCTTCCCCTTTCCTCCTGCTCTTCGCCTTGTCTCTTTTTTCTTTGTTTCTTTTTTTAAAAAAAACGTGTCGGAAATTCGATCTCTCATGTGGCTGCTCTCCCGGGTATCTCCATCCACTGCTGTAGCTCGTTAATCCGTTTAGTGAAATCTGGTGTTGTCCAAGAAGTAGTGTACGGGACGGTTTTCGTTTGCCGCTCCGATTTTTTTTTTCTTTCTTCTTTTCTTTTGTGTAGAATGAAAGAGGCCAGGATCGAGGGTCAGAAGCTCACGGCCCCAAACGCCAGAGCGCGAAAGAGAAAGCTGGCTTCACACGGACCGGTGTGACGCACGGAACCTCCGGGGCTACACCGATCAGGAATCTCGAGTGCGCCCGGAGGTCGCCGGTGTCTTCGATGCCGAGAAATAGCCAGCACCAAATATGGTGTGCCGTTTGTGTTTTGCTGGATGATCCCCCCAGAGAGATCGCAAGCCGATCCGCGAAATCACGGTGGAAGATCTCGTTTCGCTTCCTTATGCGTTGGAACGGAAATCGGATCGTGATCGGATCGTACGTAAGGCCAGACAAGGTGGTGTAGGACTCGTGCAGGAATGTATGGCGGGTTCCGTTCGGGGGTTTACTCCCTTCACCCACTATTAGGCACGCTGGTAAGGAATGGAAAAATGTCGCTAGTTTTGACACATGCCTTGACGGGATAATTATCAATTTGCTTGTCTCCAAAATTCAAACAACCGAACACTAAGCGCTCTCCCCCAGCACAGCAGATGTGGGGGTGTGTGTTAGCAGTAGGTTGAAAACTGAAATCTCTTTTTCTTTGTCTCACCCCTTCCATTGAAGACTTCCGTCCGGCACAAGGGATGATTATAACGTTAGAATCCAAGCAGAAGCCAAGTCGTGAGGTTTGAAGTCATCATTTGCAGTAGGAAAAAAATACAAAGATACTACCCCAACTAGATAAACCTCTTCAATCTAGCTTTCTTCCCCACAGGCAAAGCGAAAACAAGAAATGAATCGAAGAGATCTCGCACGAACAGGAAACTTGACATATTTTTTTTTTTGGTTTGATAATTGCAAATGTCCTCACGGGGACACTTTCGCGGAGGTAGATGGGCACACGTTTTTGGGACATGCTGTACGTGTGTATGACACTGCTTCGACCGCTCTACCTTCATTTGCGTTCGGTCCAGTTTGCTCGTTTGTCCGTTTCTTTTCTTTTGCATTATTTCAAGTTCGAATCTTCATCTCCTCACCAAAACCAGGTTTAGCGCGTTTCTTTTATTTTTTCCTCCCTGCCTCTTTTGCCTGTTCCGTTACCTTATTTCCATTCCGTTCGTCCATTTGTACGTACGTACAGGCGGTTCGGTTCCATTTGATACGATTTTTTCCATCCTCCTTTTCCTGTTTCCCGACATTGCTCGCCGCAAACCTCCACCGCCACACACCACTATCACGCTTCAACGCCTTTTCCATCTTTCGAGCGCGCGCGGATCATCATAATAAATTTCATTATTTATGATGGCTCGTTTGGATTAACAGTCTTCACTTTGTACCGTTCCCTCACGCTTTGCTTCCTTCGCAACCCGATCGAACCCGATCAATTCGACGCTGCATGGCTCTCCTTTCCATTCCAATTCTGTGGCCCCGCACATGTTTCGCTTTTCCACTGATCACGACAAATTTTCGGTGTATTAGTTGGACGGCTAAAGGTGCGCTTGTCCGAAACGCACAACACGGCGGCGGCTCCAGCAACACCTCTTTTTATGATGATCGGTGTTCTGTTCGTCTGATGCCAAACCGCTTTCCTTTCCACGCTTCATCCACTGAAAGTTTTTTCTTTGCTTTTTGTTATAATCCCAAAATTCCATCCGAGTGAATTGCGATCGAAAACGGAGATTCATCGACGTTTGTGTGTTCATCGATCGATCAATCGACATGGCCGGTGCTGTGTTCATCCGACACTGGATGATGGTTCGCCTGTCATCGTTGGGAAGGAATTTTCTCTGTGTACAGCTCAACAGCTGCTTTGAATAATCAGGCACGATGGCAAATACTGTTTCAAGTGGAACCAAAATGCATTCAACTGCATTCGTTTCGAATGGAATCTTTTCTGAGTGAAGCTTTCAACGCAACATTTGTTCCGCTGATCGCCGTTCTGAAGGAGCAAACATCCTTGAAAAAAAAATGAGTTCTTGAAAATGTTTTGATATGCTTTCTTAAAGACGATCAGAAAAGAATTTTTTTTTAACAGGATGGATATAATAAATTTAAATGATTCACAAGAGGTTTAATTTGTTTTTGTATACGGAGCCAACTGGTTTCATTTATTTATTTTTATGCAAAAAATTATATTTATTCTTCTTTTGTCAATATTTTTCGAAATTAAGGAAGTTAATTGACAATTGAGAATAAATTTCAAGTTTTTATTAAATGTTTATTTATTAAATGCAGGGTGATTGCAAATTTCATTTAAACAGAATATTTAATCGTTATACTACGGAAATAAATGATAAAACGATGAGATGACAGTTGACACATTGACAGCTGAACATTTGTACAGCAAAATGTACATTTCTTAACTGTTAAGCCTAGATTATTTATATCATTTTCTACCCGCACCATTCGCATTGGCTGTCTGCCGGCAAACATAGCAGACAGCTCAAGAAAGATAAATCGCTTCAATAATTCGTGAATAAAGATCAATAACGCGCGTGAATAGTATCGAATCGGGCAGAAGATTAAAACGTGTTTGATTAGCGTAAATGACTGTCCTGATCACGCTCTTCCCGAAAATGCTTATAAACCCTTCACAACCCCAAAACGCAACAAGGCAATTTCAATAATGAAAATAAATATCTTTTGCACCGCATAGACAAACAAGCGCTCAGTAAGGGAACAACAGCATCATGACAAACCGTTCCACTTTCGTTGATCGTGCCATACCAAAGAGGTCCTATTGCTCTATGGGTCCCATGGCGGGGCATAATAATAGAACGATGTACGTTTTCTTGTTGTGACGACAATCACGAATCATGGCGACGTTAAGAATTGGTGGCGGTGGACTCTATCCTCTTACTGCTGGTCACTATTCATTCACGCAATTCCAATTCCAAAATGCAGAAACAAAAAAAGGTTCGATCGGAGAGCCAAAAAAAACGCCTAGCACCGGTCAGCTTCTACGATCGATTCGATACGAATAAATATTATCTTTAGCGCGTTGCTTGCCAGAGATCGAGTGAAGTCCGAAAAAGGATGAGTTGACGCTTTTGGCACCTCGTTGTCCAAAACGAAACACGAACGAGGATCACGTTTCTCGATAAAATAATAATAATCCCAGAACCGCTGAGAGGAAAGAAATAAGATATTCCATCTACTATTCAAAGACACAACACGCACAGATGTAGAATTGTATTTCGGTACCTTCTCGAGGGGAAGGTAAAATAATGCTGGCTGGAAAGAGCAAATTTCTTAAAGCATAATCATTCCAAAACGCCGCATTTGGCCGCACGATTACCCGAACGGCCCAGAGGAGTTGTCGATGATGATCGAGAGTAAATAAATGTAAATGCCACTCGCCCTCTAATCATTCAGGACGATACAGTTTTGCTTCAGATATTTCCCTTCTCCCCCCATTTCCATACGTTTCCTTCCCACAACCACCTCACAAAGCATGGCTCATTTTCAGGTTAACAAATCAACATAATTTCCATGTGCACCACAACACCCCTAGGTACACCGAAGACTTCATTTTTGGACATTCACGATCGTCCGAGTTGCTCGTTGCGGTACGCTCTTTATCTTCACTCTAGGGCCCTGGTGCGTTCTATTCTCCGATCCCCTTCACAAAGCGAAATCCCCTCCCACCACCGACACCGAAACGATGGATGGATCCACACACATTAGATCGCACGGGATGAGAAAATCTATTCCCACCAGATGTGGTCCCCGGTGGATGAAAGGAAGAATGAAATCTAACTATCGGCGCATAAATAAAAGCACCAAAACCAAACGCATCGTGATCGTTGTTGTTGTGCTTTGATCTATGAAGCATATCGAACGGAGTTGAAGGTTCTCGGGGGATGGAGCCGGAACGGACGAGCACGGAGGGGATGGTCGGAAAAAATCCACAAAATAATAAAACAACACATCTCAACGATATGGCCCTTCCCGGGGCCATATCCCAGAGTTTCGGAGAGCGTCTCCGCAACAGAGAAACAACATCACACACAAAAGATTGCCATGAATCATAGCTCTATTTATGAACTCGATCCCCTCTTGCGATCATGTTGTTGAAACGGTTGTTTAGAAACGATATACACCCGCTGCTGCCCTGTTCGTGCATTGTTTGGGGTTCTGCCTCATGGCTCAACGCGGAACCGATGCGTTGAGACACGTTTGGCATTGCGTTTGCATTTGAATTTCCTCACGAATCTCGGCAGCGCCTCGCGAGAAGATTTATCCTCGTCACAAGTGGACACGCAGGTCGGCGGAAGGTTTATTTTAATTTAAATTTATCGCTACATCCCGATATGGCACCGCAACGACGTGTACAAAGGTCCATGCGTGGTCAGCTAAACTTGTTTTCAATTTAAAACATGAATTTAGTTTGGTACATTAGATCTACAGCACAGTTTCAGGGCTTGGAGCTTTCAGAGAGACATTGGCAGCTTCAAAATGGATCTAAATGGCGAAAAAGTATGGTCTATATTACAGACATACGTAATCGTAGCTCATAATCCCCTTCACGGATAATCGACTTACAAGGACCTTCCTGTCATGTCACCGAGGACCAATTTTCAACCTACGGGTAATATTCTCAAAGAAAGACGAAACTTACAATACAAAAATCGTAATCAGAACTACGCATAATACACCATTGAAACTAAGTCCCAAAAATTACGTTTTTCTATTTATTGTTTTTAAAGCATTCGTAATTTCGACCAGAAATATTCCCATTGTTTTGTCCGACCTAATTGTTGAACGATATTTCCAAACCCATAATAGGCAACAAATCAACAATAGCATTATCCAAACAGTTTGCTCTGACCTATATATACATATATATGCACAACAAATCGCTGACCGGTCGTTAACGAGCAACGTTCACAGTCAAGATTGGCAGCCGCATAATTCCGTTCCATTCTCGGGCACTGTGGGGCTAAGATCAATTTCGTTGACCCAACACCATTCCCCGGGGCAGAGCGTTCGAAAACCTTCGAATTGGACCTCGACAAACCTTCACCGACTGATAAAACTGGCCCTTTAACTATCACCACGAACGGGCTCTCCTCTTCTCTCCGACACATTCTTTCCCTTCCAGTGTGTGACTATCGATCAAATATATTTGAGATCTATCTATCCTAAGACACGCTCCAATCGTTACCCAAAGCCGAAGGGGACCATACTACTGGCTGGTCGTGAAAGTACTTCAAACTTCGACTTTCTTCACGTATCATTATCATTTCTTCGCCGATTATACCCTATCTCCTCTTAGCGGGGGTTTGGAACCACTAAAATGCTTCGCCTATCGCACCAAATCTCACCTACTCCCCCCCTTTTTAACTATGGTGAAATAATGGTTGGTGGGTGGTTGCTCTTGTTTCGAACCTTTGCAGCGACCAACAATGATAACTAGTGTGCCGTCCGACCTAAGATCACTATCAAAAATCGCAAATGGATTGCCTCCTCCTTCCAAAACACACCGACTGACCACTCCAGTGCTGAAGGTGAAGAGAGACGTGAAGCGACCGAAACTATACATCAAAATCTTTGAAGGAGTAAGAAAGGAACCTCACACAACCGCTGTGCCTCGACAGGGGACAGGGGACCGCGCATTGGAGACCGTCCGTACTGGCCGCACCAAATCAGAAAACATGCAGAAACCAATCAATAATTTATTGTGTGCCGGACCATTTCCCTTCTGCCGGCCGGCAACGACGAGCCGGGCCTTTCACACACTTACACACAATGCAATCGCAACATTGCGATCGATCGCTAGGACCGCTTTTTTGTTTGGCATCTGATTAAAGACCGTGAGAGTGCACGTGGATATGCATGTGTCTGTATGTGTGCACACGAGTGTATGACGCAGGGAAATAAATGCAAAGCGGGTGGATTCGACACATCGACGTTCTGCACAAGGAGCAGGAGGAAAATCACCAAGCATAAGAGGAAGGCTGTTTTTTTGCTAATCGCGCCCTCGTCGGTGACCACCATCGAACCATATTTGGACACTGGCGGCTTGCAACACACCGTCGAACAGAGCTTCGGATGCAGATTCCCTCCCGTAATAGTGGAGATAGTGGGGTATAAATTCACACCACCAACAACCATAAGCAAGTGAACGATCGAGATGCCTTTTGTTAGCATCTCGCATAACTCAAACGGTGCACAAACAAAAGCGCCCGAAAATAAGTGGCCTCGGAATGCCACCCCCTCCGGGTACCTCGCATAGCGAACTAAAAGCGTAGAGGAAAGAGGGAAGTTAAAAAAATAATAATCATCCTTTCCGATCCATCCACTGTGTGACCCGGGACCCTAGTCCATTGATTCGGGAAAGAGTGTCGTGATCGGGAATTTGAATAGAAAGGTTGACCACGAAGTTTCGGGATGTCGTGCGAAGTAAAGTGTCTTTGCTGTTTGCGAGCCAAGGTTAACAATGTTGAAGCTTTAATACAGGCCAGCAGAAGCTTTGTAATACATCTTTTAAATCTTTACCGGTTTTGATTAAGTCATTAAAAATATTTCTTTATTCAATAATATAAAACAGACAGCCTCCTGCACGTGAGATACAAGCAATGATTTATTGGTAACGATTAAGCTAATAATAAATATGAAATGGCAGCATCATAAGAAGCGGTGAGAATATAATTAGGTTCAAATTCAATAGATGAAATGAAACATGATATATTATTAGCTGTTGAAATATATTTCAAACATCTTAAGTCGGCATCTCAAATGTTAAATGATTTGTACACAAATGTGGCCTCGGGATTAAGTAGAACACATTTGAGTAATATATTGAACGAAGAAAAGCTGAATAATAACATCCTCAAGTACTGAAACGTGTGGAAATAGAATATCTTTCCATTTCTGCTGCCGAAAGCAAACCGACAAAATCTTTACCAAAAGACAAGTTGCTACTTGAAAAGGGCATCCCCTCCTTTGCATTCTTGCCAACGCCCAGCATCTTCCTGTCTTTATTTCCGCCAGCTTTTTACAAACGATCGCGTCTGGCAAACCCGGGAAGCTAATTGAAATCGTGCCACGCGAGAACTACCGTGGGGTTTGCGCGATTGTCATCGACAACAGAAGGGCTTCGATTCTTGATGAAATAATACGAGAAAAAATGCTGATCCCCTTTAGGATACAGATAAGTATCGGGCCCTTATTATTGGAGTCGAGCGTTATAGCAAATCTAGCGACGTTTGCGTTCACGAAGCGTGTACAAAAAAATGTGTTTCTCCATCGAAAGCAATA
>KI422614.1:39186-74381 GCA_000473375.1 Anopheles culicifacies | reverse complement strand
CTCCCCAATGAATCCGTAGCGTGTATTTATACTTCATTTAATTCGATTGCTGCTTGAGCGCTAGATTGTTGGGACGGTAAAGTTATGCACCGGCAAAGGGGCATATAGGAGCCATGGGTTTTGTAGGGAAATTTCAGAACGTCAAACGAATACGTCTTAACTGATAAGACAAAACATTCCCATGCCCCAAACGTCCGTGCCTTCTGCTGCCCGCGTAACCTTAAGTACACAGAAAGCACTAACCAGCAACCGTTCCGCCCAGGCTATGTGGGGTGGCCAATTTGAATTTCAGATGGCCATCTTGCGCAGATCTGGGGTTGTCGTTCGGCGCTCCGAGCCAAATTTGCCTACACAGGCTTTACGCACAGCTGCCCGTTTTACATAATCTAAATATGTACGCCTTCCTGGGTCAGTGCGTGTAAGGACGTAAGGACACGCTAGTTTGCTGGAATCCGTATCCCCTCTCCCCCACGCCCACGCATGCCGCCGGGCGAGTAACGAGGGAGAGAATTAAATTCAATTCAAATGGTATAATTCTTCCGATCCGACCAGAGTTTGTGTCGATGGTGAATAGATGTAGCGTGTACGCTCCGCCTGTCATTACCCTCGTCACCCATGTACACACACTAACACACACACCGTAAGGACGGGAGGAGAGAATTTGTTTCTAGGTGTTAAAATGAGAACGAAAGCGGTACGGCGAAACAGCGAACCAGGGATGGCCGTCATCGATTTGACCGAAAGGGATAATGCCAGCTGGTGTGTACGCGTGTACGGACGGAAAGGGCTGACCGATTCCGAATCGTAATGTCAGTCCATGGGATGGATGGCAATGCTGACTGGTTGGACTTTGTCGGTCCGTACCGACTATACCAGCGTCAATCATTTACATATCTATCTATTATTCATTTACGGTTTATGGATGTGCAGACCGGCGGTTTTCGGTTGTTCTTACGTACCAGCACACATGTGCGTGCACACACACACACACACTCACACAAACACACAAGAGTCGAAACAGAATGTGAGAAGCCAAGTGTTCCGTACTACACGTCCCATCGCACCTTTACCGTAAATCGGTCTCTGCAGAACCACCCTCTTGTAATTGTTTACATGTTCGTAAATCTTCCATCCGACACACAGGATAGTAGAAAATGTAAACGACAGTGTCTATGGAGCGGACATTTTATCTCACACCATGGGAGGAAAGCTTCTAAATCGATGGAAAACACTGCTTGGTTAAATATTATGATCGTATTACATGTAGGTGAAATAAGTAAAGTGATTGAATTTATTTTTAATATTTGGATTTAGTAACATATTTTCAAAACATAGTTATTCACTTTGATTTAAATTGTTACAGTTATCTACCCAATAATTACTATACAAAATTAAAACCATAACAATCATAATAACCACTAGTCAAATAACAACTGGAGACCATCATGTTGCTCGAATGAACGATATGCGCCTGCGAGGTATGCAATGTGCAATACAAATATTTCAAATAAATTCACACAATGGTGCTTATAATGCTTTATTATATGTAACAGCTTGACCGTATGCACGCAATCAACCTTAATACAAAATAAAAGCTCATCTAAATAGTTTTCATACTTTCTATAAAAAAAACACAATTAGCTCAGTTCCCAAGTATCAAAATAATTTTAAAAAAAGTTCACCTGAACATGTATTCCATATTTCAGTGCCCAAATGGACCGGTGGTTTTGTTAGTTATTATAAAGCCAAAAGTAGGTCGATAACTGTGCCATGCTAGACGCCAACCAGATGTAGCATTCCGAGAAAGGCTTACCATTGTGCAATTGAATTTCGCATCTAGCCATGAAGGTGCGGTATAGCGAAAAGCTGTCCACCAACTGTGCTGTTTGCAGGGCACATGCACTTTAGCGGAAATGAAGCAAACAAACAAATTAAATCAATGGAACGGGATAAGCTGTCGACAAACATAATGACTAAACAAAATGAATTAAAAAAGGAATGCAGCGATTATACAGTCCGTAACATAATTATGAGGTGATTCAAAATTGCTTATGAAATTTGTTTCAGAACATGTACAAGAAAAATATATAAATGAAGTAAATAATGTACTTTTTTATTAATTTTTAGTAAATAATGTACTTTAAATAATAAACCCTTTTAATAATAAAAAAAATAGTTTTTTTTAAACAATTAACTCATCATAAAAAATGTTATAACTTTAAGAATTGTATTAACGATTCAGCTACTTGTTTTGCATAATATATAATATAGCCCGACTCGAAGGTTTATATAATACATCCGCTTCAACCTTCGACATTCATTTTTATTTTCTGGTACTGGGCTTCAACTTTAATATCGTAGCACCTTAAAGGCAAAACATCAAGCTGAAGAAATCAATGATCGATTTTGAATTACCACCTGAGTACACGGTAACAGCATGGATTGGTACTCTCGCAGATATGGTTGAATATCTTATAGTTGGTACAAATCCCTAATGGACGATCTTATCGGGGTGGCATGATTTCCGCTGAGTGCTGAGGCTTGGTGTGGTGAGAGTGATACCTGATGGTATCAATTGCATTTTGCCAGTGGAAGTAATCCATGGCAGGACACGTATGAACGGAAATAGGACAAGAATTCTCAAGCCTTATCAACCTCATACTTAGCGGATGATTTATGGCACAAAATTTGTGGATGATGTGCACTAAGGTGCAGGTTTCTTTCAGGTTTCGGCTAGAAGTTTTAAAATAATCTAAAAAGTAATATGCTGATTTAATTTCTTTCCACGGATACCGCACACGATTGAGCTATTGGATGGATAAAATTTCCGGTTTTTGATCAACACTTGAATTATCGTCTCGCGTGAGTGTTTGATGCTCTAATATGTCGGATGCAGGTGTCACCATCGGAAAACCCAGTTACACTGCAGTTGCGTTCTGTGCCGTGGGCAACACAAATTGATTTTTTGATGCACTCCCGGTGGTAGAATGTTTTCTCAATATGCTATGCGGTACAGTATTGATCCGGAAGCACTTCCGGGAATAGCTTCTGCTCAACACGTGTGCAATCACACAGCGAGCCGTGTGTCACATAGCGCTTCGGAGGTTTTTTTTTTCCTTCTGGCCAGCCGACCTGCTGTGCATCCACCAACCATCGTGTGAAAGGATTTCCGTACGTGTGCGAAAGACATTTGGCTTTTTGGAGCGAACTTTTCACATCTAGCGAAATGCGTGTTTTTGTAACTTGCGCTTGTAGCCGCCGTGAAGGCATCCTGCGATCAAGGGTACCGAATGTGAAACTTTGCTTTTACGCAAGCCACCCGTGTACATCGTGGAGTCGTTGTTTTAAGAAAGCTCGTTAAAGAAAAAAAAAAAGACACGCCGCCCCAGTTCAAGACACTCCTTGGCACATGATCTTTTGCACGACATGTTTGTGTATGCCATATGAGCGGAATATGGGTCGCACCAAGGAGCAGTGGTACAGCAGAAACCTGGGAATGAAAGAACGTACCAAAAATACCGCAAAAAGAGCCCCGGCTGCGCAACAACACAAGCAAAAGCAAGTCCCGAAGACGGAGTGAAAAGCCTCAGCTGTCGGTTATTGCTGTAGTTTTATTATTTGAGATTTTGTTGGCACCTTCAGGTTTTCATGATAAGGATGCAAAGCATCAAAGAAGATCAAGTTAAAATGGAGTTTTTAAGGGGTGAGCAGGGTTAGGGTGGTGTTGAAGATCCAGAAGAAAACGGCTTTTTGGGGTTTTTGCTGAAGGATCAGTGTGCTAGTGGCGGTATGATGGAAATGAAAGAACACTAAAATGTGTTTCCTTCCGCCAGAGAGCAAGGCACAAAGCAAGGCCACAGAATCAGACAGATAGAGGCGGCAACGAGATTTGGGCCGGAAAGATTAGTCTGGGAGAGAGAATCGTGCAAGTTGTGTGCCTCAAGGCAATGTTGTAAAAATACTGAGCATGACGAGCGGTGTATCGCTGCCAATCTTTCATCACCTCACTCCTTGTCAGAACGCACGCTACTTTAAACAATAAGGAACATGTTTTTCCTTCAGTTAGCAAGAACTTTTCTACTCGCTACGTTAATGTTTTGCTTAGCTTAATTTAAAAACTTCCTTAGCTTAATTTAAAATAAATTGATCGAGATCTCGAAAACTCACATCCAGCATCAATTCTATGCAAAATCCAGTTTTGAAAATAAGATGTTCTATATTGAACACCTCACTCCTCCGCAATCGGTGCTGAAATCATTAAATGATTCCACAAGCATCTGACAGCCAAACGTTCAATTATATTTATTTTTTATTGAAATTATCTAAGGTCATGGCGGCAAAATACTGATTACACGCCGAACACAATGTAATGTCACCATTCGCGTTTACAACCGCACCTCGCATGTTTGCCTATGAAGCGTGCGAAAACAAATAAAAATAAAAATCACACGAGAAAGCCATTCCAATTTAACCGCTTCTGAGTTTGGTTCCCGCCCGTTTCGTTGCTTTTGATAGCCAGCGCCCTTTGCTTGCTATCGGTACTGCTGTCAGTGTGTTGCTCTCTTACTTTATAATCCCATTAGACGGTCGACAGAGATGTAATTTTCGCCCTGAAATAACAAGCACCCACTGACATTCAATAAGCACCCGGAGTTTACGCGAAGGAAATAGAAGCCAAACAGCATTAGCTGTAAGAAGAGAGAGAGAGAGAGAGAGACCTACACTCTCGAAAAAAAAAAATAGCAACCAGATGGTCGTTGCCAATAAAACATAAAACACATCCGCGAATGTTCACGATTCCCGTGCGAAAGAAAAAAAAATCATGTTGTAATGAAATTGGCAGCCTACGCTGCTGATTTGGAGAATCGTGAAAATGGGTTGGATATTTGTTGTTTTTTTTTGGTTTGCTTCCTTTTCGTTGGTATAACATCGCCGGAACCAGAGTGTTGATAACGTTTATTTGCATACAGAAAGCGCAACAGGGCCCGTGTAGATCGTACGGGCTTTTGGAAATGGACTCTCGTGAGCGAAAAAAAACGCGAATATCTAAAATCGGTGAAAATCTTCCATAAACTCACACAGCGCATAAAACGGGGCCATTTTCTGAGTGGTTTAGATAGCATGTACTCGTATTTGAATGCACGGTGGCATAGCATTCGATGTAAAATTCCAAATTGCAATGATAATTTGCAAAATTAACTGCAATAGCTTCTTCTACAATCCTAAATTAATTGTAAAATATTTTTGTGCATATTTGTTGACCTGTTAGTTTCTTTCGATTTTTTTTTATCGTCACTTTAAAATTGTATGCCCACTCGTTAGTTCCACTGTGCCATACATACGTATGGCAGGATTGGAAAATGATGGGTACTTCTATAATTTTCTCCCTTCCCGGCTGAAGCTGCTTGAATGAGCACTTGTAGTGCCTGTATGAATGGTAATTGTGCAAAGTATGTGTGTATGAACATGTATTCATGTTCTAAAATAAACGGAATATCAAAGTGAGCAGAATGCTTCAATCGTCCCTTAACCCCAAATAACATGAAGTACTGGGCGCCTCCATCGTGAACAAGTTCCTTTGAATTTTATTCACATTAAATCGACCAGACTAAAATAAAGACAAAGGGCGACAAAGAGTACTTGATTTGTTTTGTCGATTAAATCAACACAGTCGTAAAATGCAATGCTTGAAGAAGTAACTTCAAATGTACTTAGAAAAATGACATTTTATATTGAAAATAAAAAAAATTATCATGAACTCAATATCTTGTTTGATTGCTGTGTATTTATGGAAAAATAGAACAAAAATACGCTTGCAAGTGAAATTAAGTTGATAGAATGAATTATCACAATATGAAATTAATCCTGCAACCTTGCGTAGGAGGCAATACACATCGTTACGAGGTAACAATTTTCATAGGACCTCATTTTGCCTAAAACACCCTTGCTGCTGCCTTCGTTTCGTAGCAAAAAACGAAAGAGACTCGGAATGTGTTTTTTTTTTCAAATCATTTACACTATTATGGGATTCAATTTAAAATTGATAGTTTTTCCATGTTAATGGATTTCCATTAGCTGATGGGAGCATGCACCAACTGTGCCCGTTTTGCTCCGGTTCTTGTTGATTACTTCCCAGCTGGCGATTTTCACGCACCACTTCCTGCAATGGTTACCGGTACAGGTGATTGGATAGAATTGCTAGAAATGCTGCTGCACGATGTACCAAGCGATAATAGAGTAAATGGTGTAAGGACCTTACCGAGTACGACCTTACATGTGAAACGCTAGAGCAGTGACTCTGCTGGGGGAGGGTGTGAGTTGTTTGTGCAGAATAGCGTTCAATAAACGGCTTATAATTAAGCAATTATTGCTCACATCGAGCAGCCAAACCGGGTCAGCAACAGCTCATGGACGGATCCCAGGTGGATAGGATGGGCCACGGACCGAACGGATCCTTCCCTGCGTTCGTGACATTCGATCGTAAGCAGGATGACGAAGGATGCCACTTATACTGGCACCATCGGTGTGCGTAATTACTTTGCACCGAAGGGTAAAAGTGTATCAGATTTCTCCGGCAACAACACGGGCACAGCAAAAAACGAAACAAGGTCATAATCTTCCAGATTGACTATGTTGCTATCCGTTGTAATATGGTTAAATTTTGTGGATCGCCACCTAGTCACTAGCGTATGCTTCGGGTGTCGAAATAGGCCTCGTCATTACCCGCATGATTATAACTATAAATTTAAGTGTTATTATTGTGCTCGGAGCTCAGATCGGAAGATATGTTAAACGTTTTATGCGTTGAAACTTTAATCCCTAATTGTCGTAAATCTTTCTCCTAAATATTGGTGTTGTATTTCCTTACGCACAATGTCTCAACGTACTTTTAGACAGTTTCGCTAAAGAAGACGCATACACGAGGCTTCCATGCACGGCAGTTAATTAGATTCGCGTACTGAAGAACCAGCAGGGATTTAAACTCTAATGGAGTGTCCTGGGAATTGTCCCTTAGTCATTATTTTATTTTTATCTAGCTCTTATCTCTACACAATTTACCAGCTGTGCGACCAATTTTAGCATTAGAATTAGTTCCAGCTCGCTGAATCTTTTATGTCTTCATTAGCAGACCGAGAGAACGTCACAGAAGGGTTAACTGCTCAGTCAAAGTAAACCCGTCACGTCACAGGGACAGGCTATTGTTGGGTATATTATTAGTTTAAAACCCCCGCTTCCGAATGATTGTTTTCTTTGTGTACAATCAGTGTACATCAAATAGATAGTACATCCAAAGTCAACAGGATACTGCGTTCTCTGGCTGGAACACACCACTGGTGCGAAGTAAATCTTTATTATCATCATGTATTGGACAAGTTCTGGGTACAAGCCCGGCCCGATAGCTCATGAGGTCTCATTTCGTTCATCCTTTGGGTTTTTGAGTATGGCTGGAACTTGTTCTGCCCGGGTCGCGCGAGTACACCGAGTAGCACGCTGATATATTAGGCATCCCGAAACGTCCCAACGGGACAGGAGTTTGCTGGTTTGCCTCCACGGGAACAGCGAATCAGTAAAAAGGTTGCTGCCAACGAACCTGCCAGTACACCGGAGAGTTCGGTTGACGAGATGCCGCCGAAGTAACCGGATGCGATGCCCAAAAAACAGCACGCTAATTAGATTTGGAAAATGTTGTCCCTGCATGTCTCCGACTACACCGTTACTTTGATTGTGACGTGTTGTGGCATGCGGGCGTTGATTGGGTCGTATTTCTGTTCCGGTCAGCCCAAACCAAACTCCGGAACAATATCCCAGAAGGCTTGCTGATCGAAATATTGAAGCGTACCATTCAAACTGCCAGCATGCCGGGTTGACTCTGTTGGAAGCGAACGCATGGTATAGCTCATCGTTCTTCTGTTCTGCCCATCCAGCGAGTTCATCATGAAGATGATGAGCGTGTCGATTACTGCGCTCAGCGGAAAGACATCAGCCCTACATGGGATATTAATTATTCACCACAGCATGGTCCCAGGCACCCAACACAACGTCTGGAGCAAACGATGCCGGAATTGGTAATTGCAACTGAAAACCAGTACAACACCCATGATGAAGTGTTCGATTCTGGAACTTTCTGGAGCATGACCTATTGGTCGGACGATGGTTGTTGTTTGCAAACTCGTACCATTTTTTTTTTATCCCGAGCCAGAGGCATTCCGGAGTTCCGGTTTTGGTTGTTACGCTTCTGCGCTTGCCATGGTAAAGTTTTCCTAATCCCAACCGGATTAGGTCTGTCGACAGCAATGAAAACAACCGAGATTAAGGGAACGCCTCGCTACACCCAGAGTGACCAACAGCACAATCCGGCGGTTTTGCTGTACTGGTTTACTGCCGCCAGCTTGGGCCACAATGTCGGAAGTTATACTCCCCCGCTATTTGGGTTGGCGTAAGGAATTGTACTTGAACTTAGGCATCTCTGGAATATCATGTTCCAATAATTTGACATCTGGATCTGCAACCTTCGGCACATCCATGAAAGATCCAGGCATTATCTCTGTATGTTCGTGGCAAGAAATCCTAATCTCCCCAATTTGCAATGACTTTTTAAACGAAAAAAAGAGTGTACACCTGCTGGGTCTCGATGGGGGGTAAACAACCTTCTTTTTTGTGTGTTTGTCTGCATTGTTATCACCGTACCCAGTGGCGTGCATTCGCCTGTTGCGTTGGAAAACGGTACCACCAGTACATGTGGGACGCGAAAGTACACCAGTTTTGGTATGCTAATGCACTTCGGTTATCAAGGGTTTTTTTTTAGTGAAGGGGAAATTGAAGAAACAAACGACTATGCGATGTGTACCAACAAGCGTGAGTTGTTTTCCACGGCAATGTGCTGCACACAGTTTTCTTGGTGAGCAAGACATAAAAAAAGGATGTAGACCTCCACTCCGGTGGAGTCTCCGAAAATAGTTGCTCAAGAAGGAGTGGGAGAATTGAAGAGAAAGCAAGACAAACAGTGAGCGAACGAAACGAAATCTGAAGGTAGAGTTTCTTCTGCACAAGAACAGCGCATGACAATCATTTGGACGAAGTCGCTTACGATATCAAACATAGTGATGTACAAGAATGTATATTCTTCGCTGCAATGTACGTCTTAACGTGGTAGCCGAACATGAGTACGTGCTGAAAATAGCTTCAAAAGGTATATATTAAAGAGCAAATGTTGGAAAACGGATCCTGCACGCTACACAGACAGAACTACCGAAGATCCAGCATGCATGTTCATCCCTTTGCCTTTGAACTTAATCGCAAAACCCGTACCGCTGTCGCTTCTGGGCAATGATTGCGGTGGTTTGAAGCGACAGAAGAAAAAAAATGCTGGCAAACCTGGTCCAACGAAAGTATCATTGTTTGTGCAATACGATCGAACGTGTGTAGTCAGGATCTTGATTGCTTCAAGAAATAAAAATGGTAAAACACATCGCACCGTCAGCTGGGAAGGCAGCAGCCAAACTACAACTACCGATATCGTTTTATCTGATGCGAGCAGAAACTTGAGCAGAGAGCTAAAGGTGCGCTACTGTCTGGTTAGCCGCCGACTGCATTTATCTTGTACCTCCTGGTGGATTGTAGCTAGCTTTTCCTCACTTGTTGGTAACCAGTCGTCCAGCCAGACGCTCCGGTGGCACAACACCTTCTTACGAAAAGGAACACATTTGTCACGACAACCGTCGTGTTGTCGTTGTGTCGTGTGTTGGTGCCTGCAGCTTCCAGCAAATCTTCTCGTGGTGTATGAAAATGGAGAAAAAATAATAACACCAGGCACATGCGACGGTTGGCAAGGCTACAGTACCGAGCTCGTGTCTTGGGGGCAACTAAGGAGCTATAAGATGGTGGTTTGGGGTGAATTAAAATTAGATTTAAAGTCACCATGTGGGAGTTGTTGGAGAGCATTTGAGACATCGCATGGCACGCACTCGTAGATTTTTGGTTCTGACCGTCTTGATGATTCTGGACAACATGTTGCTTCCAGCTTCAACTAACTTGGAAAATGTGATTAAACAAATGTACACAAACGAGCTCAAGAGACTTTCAGTACGTTAAATATTTAGTTCCGTACTGTTTCTTTTCAATTTAAGTATGTCATTTTAATTAGAAAAAAAAAAGATTAAAAAAGCAAATGTTTATTGAACAAGATAATTGGAATGAAGTTAAATTGAAGTTGAAAAGATAAGAATCAAATACATTGCATGAAAATGAAATATAAACAACACTTGGCAGCACTCGGATCGTAAAGTATATACAGAACGCCAACTTTGTACAACTGACGATTGAATAAACATTGTAAAAGCAATATCCAATAGAGTAGGACCTATCCAGTAACGCTCCTACAGCTGTTTAAAAGAATTCTTTTAACCAATAAAGAAACATTGAGTGTCTCAAGACTTAAGACAAGAATAATCTGACATTGGCAGTCTGTCATAGCGGAATTATTGAACAGCATGTAGCTACAATGTACCGCAGGGTGTGTTTATATTTTTTCTAAACGTTCTTAACATGAAATAATCCGCTTGGGGAGACTAGCGCTGTAGTGCCGCTGTAGTTTGATGTATGACGCGGAAGAAGCAACTCTTCTCGTGGGAGATGTAATTTAGCTCCCTTTTCATTAGGCTTAGATTGATACACTTGGTAATCCGATAGCGCTTTGCTGCCACACAGTCAACCCCAGACGTGAAAGTGAAGTGAGCGAGAGATCAACGAGGTGCTATTCTTGGGGAGGAAAAAAAAGACCCAAAACCGTATGCCCACGGGAGCGTTCCCTTCGTACTTGCGACCATCGGCACCAAGATGTGTAATAAATAATGCTAATATTATCTGTCAAACAAGTTGACGCCAAGGAAATCGATTTTATCCTCCCACTGGCACTGGGTCGTTACGGTAGTAGGCGCTAGAGCCGGTCCTGCATCATGTTGCCTGATCGAAGTATCACGATTTGCCACCAGAGCCTGGAGTTTCTTTCCCCCCCACTCCCATCCTTCCGCTCGTTGTAAATCCCCCATTCGCTCGAACACGGCTCTCGTGCAAAACAGCGGTCTGATATCTGTTGCCGTCCCGTTATATCTCACTCTTGCATTATTTCCCTATCACTCGAAATCTTCCCATCGCCACGTTCCGGCACCTCCGTTGGCGTTTTGCGGGCGGGCGAGTTTATTCAGGATTCATCTTTTACACACTCTCTGTCTCTTGACACATGCCTGTATTTGATAATGTCATCGTAAAGCGTCAGCACGGCACGGATATTCGGGCATCAAAAGCTTGAGTAGCTGTATAATTCTATTCAGCGCGATCACGCGATTCAGCACCGTTTCAGCGGCACACACCGGACCCGGGAACGTGGAAACTTTGCGCTCTGTCTTCGCTTCCTTCGCACGCTCGACAGATAGGGCGTGTGTTGCCGTTGCCCTAGCGTTTTGTTGGTTTGATTTCCGGCTAGCTTAGTTAGAGTTTTGTTTCGTGCGGCCCTACTCAGTATGCGGCGTGTGCCTTCATTTCAGCACCGCCTCACGTCCGCCGAGCGAATGTGTTTGAACTTGGGGAAAAAGAAGTAGCATAATAAACCAGGTTCGGGGAAATAAAATGAAATACAAAGGAAGAAAACGGAGGCATTGCCAGGAACACCAAACACATACACACATAGAGAGAGAAGAAAGAATAAACTCAAATCTCATCATGATGCTGGGAACGGGAAATTAGCTTCGCCGTGGAGCGTGAACCAGCTAAAGACAACGATGCCTTTGACGCTTGTGCGGTTGGTCTTTTTGATTAATGGTGCTGCCGTTTTTGGCAATGGTTTTCGGTGGAAAATGCGCCAAAAGAAAAAGAGGACGAACGCAAAACAAACGGGAGGTTAGCTCAAATGAACGTCATCCATGCTTTGGTGACTTGGGGAAATAAAAATCCAACAAGTAAAACGCGCCTTCGCGTCCAGCCGGTTCACTATCCCATGCATGATGTTGTCCTAAATGGTTGGATGTTTAATGTAACTTTTATTCAGCGGGTTGTTGTATGTTTTTTGTTGTTGTCGCTGCTTGTATGCTTCCCACAGAAGTAAGTATTTTTATCCCACGGTTGCTTTAAATCTTTCTCGAACGTAGCGCTTTGGAGAAATAAAAAGGCCGCAAGTACCAGCGGCGAATGTCGATGGTGTAGACGATGGATTATATCGCGTCGTAAAGCCGTTCAATCCAAGTACAGCGAAGTGTCCGGGAAGCGGCGGCCAGGCATGCGAACCGTATTGCCGTATAAAATAATACATTTCACCGTACCCGAACCGTCCGTGACGGGACAACTTTTGCTATTAGGAAAAGGCAAACAAGTGCAACATGTTTCGCGAATGTTGTTCATGTTTTTCTAATTCCTCAGCTCACTATTCTGTTGCCATCATCGTCTTGTGCGGAAATATTACAAGCAGTTTCATTTTATTATTCTTGGAAAGAAAACATGTACATGGGAATGAAAATAGCAGTTAAAGTAAGCACATCTAGTTTAATGATTTATAAATAATTAATATGTTTTTTTTTCATCATAAAGTTTAAAATATGGATGTATTACATCTCACGGTCTTGTCCTATCCGTGACGTCCTCTCTAGTCACCAGCCTATCCCTTGAAGACGTTACGGTCCTTTGGTGCCATTCGTATGACTTGACCAGTAAGCTCCTTTTCTCAGTGTTACATAACAGTGAGCTCACATTTCACATCTTCTTTTCGCACTCAGGATTGCTAAGGCTCTCCTGCCAGGTTTGGAAAGGCTACATGTCTCAGAAACATGAGCTAGTGCAGGATCTGAAGAGATGCAATAATGTTGTGACCGGAAGGACAAGTGTTTTGAGTTCCATATACTAACTGAAGGCTAATCCTGAAGCAAGCTTCATATCTTTGACCTTCGTTTCTGATTGATAGTTTTGCGAATACTCCAAACTCTTCCTTTAACCCGATTGAGGTTAGAACGTTTGCACCATCTAGCCACAATATGTCAATGTGGGTGTCACAAAAAACAACGAGACACTTGGAGGGAAATGCCCGCTTGACCCAAAAGTCAACTAGCTCGTATGTTGTCTCAACGGTCCTGTCCGGTTCCATTAGTAAATTGCGATCGGTCACCACTGTTTCCAACCCGGCAGCGAACATACCATAGTGTGAGCTTGTAGAAAAACAAACACTACCGTACCTGCGTCATAAGTGCTGTGGCACAGCGAGTAACAGCTACCGCAGATGATAGAGCAACGCAAAAGTTCCGCTGCAAATTGTTCTCTTCGTTCCCGCACCCAGACACACACACACACACACACACTCGCACTGGTTCGATCGGCATGCAGACACACATTGCTCCCGAAAAGTCAACTCGGTAAAGTAAAACCCACACCACCTGCTCTGACGAATGCACGACTGAACACCTTTCGTTGCACGATGACAGAGCCACCCCGTTTGCCAGTGCGATTTGTGTAGCACGTAGTACGCGGTGGGTTATGCCAAAAGGGGTTTCTTGCACGAACCAATGGCACCTTGCGTTCGTCGATCGGATTATTAGTGCTGTTATTAGTATCAAATTTTCTGATTAATAAATTACGAACTTGGCAAGGTAAATATTTGATGATACCTTCAGGAGTGCTTGGTGGGCGTGCGGTTCGGATTTGGATCAATGTTAATGTCTGTCGCCGTTTTTCACCTTCAGCCGCTGGGGCGGTTCGCCCGGAAGCCATGAACACCATAAACATATCCATTGTGCCTTCACAACCCACCTTTTAAGGGTTCTTTACAATGGCAAACGGTGAGTATAGGTGTAGTACATGCCATCGACAATTAGCGATACTATGGAGGGTCAATAGGATTTTCAGCTTTAAAAGGGCTTTTAACTCCAAATCAAGTTTTTAGTATCTTCCTTCAAGACATCCCCTCCGATTGGTGGGGTTGAAACTGCCGCATTAGCTGTGGTAAAGATACCCAGGTCACGTAATAATTAAATGTCTAAACCCGTAAAGATATGTGTAAAGTCTTTATTGTATTAAAAGTTGGTAAAGACAAGACTAGGTGTTTGCAACACGCAAAGTCCTAAGGTTATGAACACTTTCGCTGATCTTAAAATTCCAATGTTCTTATGGTGTTAAATAATAATCTCAAATAATTAACATACTACAACATCCATTTCAGCTAGCTCTTCTAGTTTGCATTTTATTTAAAGAAACAAATGTACGTAGAGTTTTGTTAAGGACTGAATAAGTAAGGGAAAGATAAGATAATCTTGAGATGTAAATCCTTATGGATTTAATATTAGCAAAAAAACAAAAAAAAAGATTAGGTAATCCCATAACGCAATGTTCTGATAGTCTTAAGGTAAAGAAGAGATTAGGTCTTCTTAGGATGGAATATCCTGATGAACTTAATGTTGGTAAGGAAGAGATTATATATATATATATATATATCTTAAAAACAAAATCCTTAAATTATCCGCTTTGAGAAACTTTTAATAAAAAACGTGGAAAATGTTTCCTAAGGAATGCGTAAGTCCCAACAAAGGAAATTGATCGAGAAAGTAGCAAACAATCCTTATGTAACGATTAGGACTGTGGTATTGTTGGCGTGGCGAGCTTTTGAATGATTTAGACAAAGAACCTAGCATCCAGATGATGGTTAGGAAATTGACATATCACTTGAGGAATGTAGGAAAATTATCCTACACGCGTACAGTATCGATCCGGGTTGTTTCCATCCTGCAGCGCAGGATGTAAGTTCCAGAAATTCATTTCTTACTGCGATCGTGCGCATCGTTGCATGCTCGATTGCTATTGTGCAAGGTCGTTGGATGTTCTTTTTCTTCGGCGAGCAAAATTATTACACGCTGCTGGTGCGTAGCCAACACGTGTGGGCAGGATGGCAGGTGGTGCAAGCAACAATCTTCGTCAAGTGGGCGTAGTAACGGACACAGAAAACCATTATCCTACTCGCCTGGCGTAGACTTCAGCTGCAGAATAGAAATGGTAATGATGATGATGATGATGATGATATGTTGTTGTTTCTGGGATTCGTTTGCGCTACACCCACGCCCGGGGGTGTAGGTAGATCCGATCCAACGTCAGTTGGTCGGATTCAGAGAATGATGTAATGAAAATTATATGCTCCAAATGACACGAGAGCAAAAAGCCAAAAACTAACGCACAGCGTACGACGCACCGGACACAAAACACCTCACAGCCAGCAGGGTGTGCAAGTTCGACCGCTGTCCGATACGACGGCTGTCACTGTTTGGTACGCTGCTGCAAAGATGTTGTTGTGTGCGAGCGAACCACAGAAGGGAAAATTCGTTCCACATGCGTTCTAAAAACATCATCCAGCCGGCCAGCGTCGAACAAACATCGACACATCGATAGCGAGTTGTCGCGTCTTTTTGTTTCGTTGGTACGATAGTTTACGCTGTCGATTCTGTGACCGTCTGTGCTGCCGTCATCATTGCTGACGCCAACGCCAACGTTTCCAGAATCGAGGTCGATGACGAGTGGAGTGGGTTAATGATTTCTCGGCTGTTTGCGTCGCTCGCTTACGATATGCAGGTTGTATATGTACAGTGTGTCAGTTGCTTCCCTCACAATTGCTCTCCCAACTACCTAATCGCTACGGTGTCTGTCGCCAACAAGTTCAACAGGCCATTTTTATTCCTGCATACGTATTCGCCCATTATGGGTAGGTACAAACATGTGTTAACAGTAATGTAAATATGTCACAAAATACATCCATACAGCGATAGACTACATCTGGCTTATTTTCCGTCCAATATCTGGTAGGTCATGCCTGATTGGTATCGGTGGTGGATGCTAATGTTTCCAATATGTTTATCTAGGTCAATTTCCATCATTTCCATCCATGTTGACCAATGTATCGCTGAGTTTAAGCAATTCACTAAACCAAATAGAGTGTCTGTTAACATATTTAGCTACATCAGTGATATATATCAGCTGCGTTGTAATGAATCTTTGAGAAAAAAGCTCTTAGCTCTCAAGTGTTTATTGGGTTTGAGTCACTGAGTGGGGTTTCTTATATTTTTAGAGTTTGTTTTGGTGACAATCCAATCATCCAATCCATTTTTTTGCTGTATTGTACTTAAATTATATTGGAGTTGTGTTCAATTTGTTGTACCTCTTTTAGTTTATCTCTTAGGGTATAATAGTCACTAAAAAACAAACACAAGATATTACACAAAAAAAAAGTTGACAGATCATTTTATAGGAAATTAATTCTCATAATTCAAAATACACTCGACACTGAGAGCTTTCCGGTAAACGCATATAAATATATTCCGCTGTTTGATAATTCGCACAATTTCTATATTTAACCGCCGTACGTGAAGGATACTTGATATGCGTAATGTGGGTTGCAATCCCCCTGGAATGAAATCTGTAATTTTCATTCAGTGTTCTACAACACAGTTGTTATTTATATGGTTTCGTTTTTCTCTTTCCCTTGCCACCAACCCACACCACACCAGCGCACTTCCACGCTGGGCTCTGGGTGTTCTAAAAATAATTCACGCTTTTTTTGCTTGCGTTCATGCGTAGCCCATACATTTGAATGAAATATGGTAAAATGAAAGAAACACCCGTAAGAATGCTTCATGAAACACATCAGTGCCAAAATATCGCGAAAGCCTCGTGTTCATTACATGCGCATTTTCATCGCAGGCAACTATTGGAAAACAATCCCCTGTCCGGGGTGGGCCGGTCGGTGAAAGGTCAGTGCTGTTCGCAGGCGAAAATTATTCACGCACTAGAGAACCGAGGCCGATTCACTTAAAGGTAAATATGCATAACGCTACAGCGACAAAACGATTGCCCACACCGTTGCGACCGAGGTGAAGCTCAGCAATAACAAAGCCCTTTACCGCACACGTCAAGCCGTAAAAGACTGCCATAAATTTACATCGTGCTTAACCGATCGTGGGGCACGGTATTGTGCCACTTGTGCCACGTTATGTTTGGCCAAAAAACCACCCCTCGATGGGGAGGGCAACGAACGACTGCCGAAACTAAACTGCACACTGTTGCGTCGACCGTGACTCCGTGCCCGGGCAAATCGAAATTGCGGAGGCGCGACATTGCGATGCGAACGAAAACCTGACGGTGGAGCCATTGTTCAAGGCTCTTAATAGTTTCGTGATTTATGCATGGCTGTTGTTTGTTTCTGCTTTTATGAAGATGTGTACACATGACGGGTGAGACGTTTCGCTCGTCATCTTTATGCAAGCAATCTTGGCACGATGTGTACTGCTATTAATAAAGTTTTATTAAAGCCTTTCGATACGATTGCCACATCCGGCCGCAAGCGAAAATCTACATAAACTTCGATTTAGTTAATTAAAATATCAACTGAAGCTGTCGATCGAATAGTCTTAGGAAAAGAATAAAATTAAATTATTTTCTAATTTAAATAAAAATTTACATAATATCTGTTTTAAGGGAAATTGTTTTAGTATGTTCTCATTATACTAAAATGGTCCTTTTCAGTTCTCTTATGGAATGAGTCGTTTTTTCTTCGATTACATCAATTGGCTTTAGCATCCTAAAAAGCATCAGGTATCACCATTTTGACAGATTCGATATTGATTTTGTCCGCGCGAGCTCACCGTTGGGTCGGAACTTTAATTTTTTTCCATTTAGTTTATGTCTTTCCCCTGATAAAAGACACATCATAAATCTCTCGGAAAACCTGTGACTGTGCGGTGCCTTCGTCTTTAGCGGCCCTAACGAAGATAAATTCAGCGATCAGAGTAACAATAAAAAAAACACACACAAACTCACAAAAAATCGACATTAAAGAAAAACAGAGAACCAATTCGTCTCCATGGCAGCAGGCGCGTAGTTTCTCCGTTCTGGCAATAATGGCGAGCATTGATCTTGCGAGCATGCTTAGAAAAATGTTATCCGAAAGTGGATGAAGATGAAGTGTAGACGGTTTCAAACCCGGCTGTTGGGTAAAAATAAGAAAAAAGCAATTTATATTCATAGAGCAAGTGGGTGCGCTTCGGCTGTCATTCGGAGATAAAACACGTGTCTGAATAGTCAGAAGATAAGTGGAGAAGAAAAACAAGCTCCATCAACCCCAATCGGGTGCAGGAACGCAAAGAAGTTAGCAGAACGGATCACTGGAGAGAGGTGACAATCTTTAATGGGAACGTGGAGAGAGAGAGAGAGAGAAGGGGAGAGAGAAAGAGAAAAAAAAATAAGGTGCACCGTTACGTTCCTCCCACACTCAATGCAAAACCACTTCTCGACTTAAACCGTTTGATTCCCTTTTTTTGCCTTTTTTTACTTTTTTGGTTTTCCATGCACAGTTTGTAGGGAGGGTTTGAAAAATTGGAACCGACCGATTCGATGGCGGCGCAAGATTTGATCGATAATAAGAGCATTAGGTGAAAAAAGTTAATTAGTATTTTAAGATAAAAGGCGACCTTTTCATCGATGCATCTCGCTCGAGTGGTGCGGATGAGCGCTACGAAGCGGCTTGGAGCAGCAGCATAAACAGATAAATCGTAGAACATTGTCGTATAATTATGTTTGCGCAAGTGAAACACTTAAGGCAGGAGGAATGTTTGTGGTTGTACGTAAATTGATTTTTTTTTGTTGCTGGATAGTTAAGTAGGTGGTTTAGTAAAATAGCTTCCATTTTTTAATAAATATATGTAGAAATATATCAGTTTTAAGAAATGTTGGTGCTGAAAGAACGAAATAGGCTAAACCTTATTTGCATTTTTAGTGTATGCGAGAGAGACAGAGAAAGCCAGAGAGATTAAATTCACCACAAAGAGTTGCATAGAGTTGAGTGCTTTTATACACGTGATTATAACGACAATAGTAAAAGAAATAAATTGCTATAGATCATTTGCTTGATCCCGAAGCTTACGACGTCTAAAACCAATACGCAAGCATGGCAGAGGAAAAGCATTTCTATAATATAAAATTGACAGCGCCTGGTGTTAATGATAAATGTCGTTTCCTTCGAGAAAAAAAAGAAATTAAAAATCCCAAGGTATCACATCGAAGTCCACCCTCCACTTTAACTCATAATAAAAAAAAACATCCCCAAATGAACCAGAACGTTCAGATCGTAAACGGTGAGTTATGGGAAGCCGAAATTGGTGCAGAAAATTTTCCAACCAAAAGATACTAGCAAAGTGTGCGTAAATTAGGCAAATTGGTTTGCGTTTGCTTAAGCAGCACTGCACAGCCACAGATTATGGACGCCAGCAAAAAGGACTGATTTGGGGGGTGGGTGGTGGTTAAAGGTAGGATGGTGCAAGGTAGAAAATAATGGTGGTCGAATTTACGAGCAAAAACCAGAGATGCTCTAACGGTGATTAACCTTCGGTTGGAGGTGAGACGATATATTTTCAGCTACAGTGAGATCATTCTTTGGCGAGATGTAATAGAAAGCGAAGGAGAGTTTTCAAAGGCTACATACACACTGTAACGGATTCGTTGTGCTAAGGTAACACGTTGCGAAGCAAAACAAGTACGTCGTTGAAAGTAGTAGAAAATATTGAGTTTGTAATTAGCAAGAGGAGAGCCACTAATGCATCTCTATACAGTAAAGTCGTAAGTCGGATTTAATAAACTTTAAACAACCTTCGTCTGATTTTGATGTACCTGCTCCACAGTCGAACCTTTCTGTTACATTACCCAAAGTCGCAAAGTTAGTATTGTTTAAGGATTTTAAGCGTTTTGGACCGTTCCCACCATCCAGGTAAGTTGTGCTTCACACGGACAGTACTGTTTGCTCGACCCACTTTTGTTTGGCTCCATGAAACACAACTTTATGACATTCGAAATTTTGATTTGATTTTTCCCATCGCCCATTCCAATGCCAATGGCTGTATATCCTGGCAATGGTCCAATCCAAGCGTGTTTCGAAGCGTAACAGTGCTCAAATCTCATTTGCCAGTGAAAGTTGGGACAACACTATGCGAATGTAGACAAATAAGACCCGTTGTGCAGAAAAAGGGTTTGATTGTACCGACACGGAACGGCCAAGATTTACCGTGCGGAAAGGAAAAGAAAGAAAAAACAACAACTTTCGAGCAGTAATTAAGTCAAATTGATCTCTGTCGGGAAATTTTCCTTGGCCATCGTGCCACAAAGGTGTAGCGAGCGAATGGTTGTTTCGACATTTGGCCGACCCTGTTTGTTAGACAACACTGCCGGGGAGTTTTGTGCCGGTAATGGGTGCGAAAAACCGGAGCTAAGATCACGTCAGCCGAGTGACGTGGGTTTCTTTTGGCATTTTCGTTAATGTCAACCGTCGCCCTGTCTGATTAGGGCGACCGAATGGTAAAGGCAACAAGGATGATTTGCATCGAGCGTGGGTTAGTAGGTTGTTAGCTGAAATTAGAAACTACTAATTTGATTTCCCATATAATACAAATTACTTGGTCTCACAGGAACTTCTTGCAGGAGAGAGAAATATCATGGAAATATCACGAAAGAATTGATAGAATTTATTGCAAAATGTCTTCAAATAATCAAATATACGAGCAAGTTTGAATGGTTGCATAAAGCTCACTACGGTGAAATTAATATAACGAAATAGAACCGAACACACTAGTTCTATTACTGTTATTAGCATTGGAATGAAATACGATACGGGAGAGCCACTTCGCTTCGTTTGCTTCTACATTTCTTGCCACATCGATGTGGGGACACACAAAGGAAAAAAAAACAATTAGCCACTCCCTGAAAATGAATACCTACCAACACACCGAGCGTATGCTATCGTGTCAGCATTGAAGATCGGTTTCAACTGTTGCATTGTTGGCATATTAAGGCAACAAAGTGAGAATCTATTTCTAGCACAATATAAAAGGCTTAACGCAACAAGCGTCCTACGATGTCTAGCGAGTTGTAAGGACATTGTTCTGTTTTCCACCACGATCGATACCGGGACGAAATTTGCTTTCGGTCAACAAACATAATACATCGTTACAGCAAAGGCAAAGGGAGAACGCTACCCCCTGGCTGGATGGCATTGGCACACGGTTAGGCACATTAAGGAGTGCTAGGAGCTAGGTACGGGTTTCGCTGGAATCCGCAAAACCATAATCCTGCGGCTATGCAACTGGATCGAGCACGACCCACCAGGCGCCTCCACCAAAAACAACCAGGCGCCTTCATCAAAACAACCAGGCGCCTCCATCGGTTACTAAGAAGCGTTTGATTATTGTCACCTTGTGGTTCGGGTGTGGTTTGTAGAATCAGAAAGAAACCACAAAAATAGAAAACCATCCACATCAAAGCGAAACTGCATGGTGTTGTTGCATTAGTGATGCTAAATTTAAATTGAGAAACTACACTTGATGGAATTATCCATCAGAAAATTAGAAGTTATCAAGGGATTAACTTGTTGTTATATGGTTTTATACTTAAATTTAGTCACTCAGAAATATATCTATATCGTGCTAAAATAAAGATTCTAAAATGGTTGAAATCACAAAGGAAAAAATCTGTCACATTTATTTACTGGCCCGTAACCGATGATGCGAAAACTTTGAATATGGCAGAAATAGTTTTCCGTAAAACCCTGATCCAAAGTTCAAGATTCCTTCTGGTGGAAAAAAAGGGAAAAGAAAAAGATTTTGGCCACAAAATTCTTACCCCAAAAAACGCTTAGCCGAGCAGAGCAGCGTTTTGCCCGGGTAAGAGGGTTTACTATATTGGCATGGAGCTTTTTCGTAAAATTGCAAATCACTTACGGCCTGTCCGTAACCGGCCACTATTGCTACCGCTTCTTTCCTACTAGAACGTTACAGTGCTGGAAAGCTAAAATCGTTCCGACAGGGCGAAATCTTGAGGAAAAGCGAAATGTGAATGACGTGGTATAGCATGTAAAATACTCTCAACTCCTCAATCCACATCCTTGACCTGTACGTGCAAAGTCCTGCCGATGCTCCAACAGGTTTTCCCCTTCCCTTCGATGCTCGTCGCTATAAGCGCAAGGTCAGATTGCTACAATTGAGCGCTGCGTTAACGGAAAAATACACCAAGAAAAGATGGAACGCGCTAGATAGCGGCTGCGGCAGCGAAACCAATGGAATCAGAAAGGATAAAAATCGGAATGGACTATGGTGTCTTACTTTTCAACTTTACTGAACTTTCTTCGAATTTCAGCATCAAAACAGCACGGTGTACCCTCTACGGTTTCCTGTCCTTCATCAGGAACGGGGGATTGGTTTGCGACTAGCAGGGCAGAAAGTACTTGGCTGAAGTTAAAACGAACCACAACGAGGAAGGCGAAAAAATAAGACAGTGTGTGAAAGGGGCAAGGATGTTTTTCAATCCCAAGCTCCCGAGCGAATATTTGTGATAAAAGTTAGGTTAGGAATATTTTTCGACCCCTGAACGTGTGATAGATGCCGGACGTGCAAGGGGGAGAAAGAAACCATGGTAGAAATGATGCAATAAAGCTGAGTGTGGACGAACCGGATGAGTGTATAGAGTGGGATTTGCAAAGTGCGAAGGCGAAGGGTTAAGATCACTTGAGCAAATATTCGACCACTTTCTATGATAGTAAAGCTAATGTGCTCGCACAGTGTGTGCGAGAGGAAATGTGCACAAGCGGCACAACACAAATGAAAATGTAAAGAAACGTTATACGGTGTACAAGAAGACGATGAAAGAAAAAAAAACACCCGGAGAATGTTCCTATCCCGCAAGACTTCAACAAGCGCTAGGAAAACTTTGGTCGGGAAATTACTCGCCAACTTCTAGAGAAACTTGAGCAAATATTCGTGAACACACAAACATATACACACATTCACACTCCTACCATAGATACAAGAGCATACACACTAACGCTTTCACCCACCAACACCAGCGCAGCTGCGAATAAGATACATTCAAAGAAGGGTAATTTATTGAGGCATGGGAGTGCTCAGGCCCGAGCATTTAAAAGCTGACCGGAAGGTGCCTTGTAAAACACAACGTTTGCACAACGCGCAGCTCCCTCAAACTGTTGAACGTAGCAGCGGGAAGAAAAACCCCATCGGGATGCGAGCGCGTAGAAATAAATGGAAAATGAAACCCACGACGCTAGGTGGCAACTTGAGAGCGCAGCGCTAAACCTCAACAACCTCTAAACGTCGCCTGGAAAAATATTTTCGCTCATAAAAAGAAAAACTTTTCCTTCACCCACAACCCGTAAACCGTTTCATCTCCCCCCGCCGCAAACTTGCTAGACTTTTTTTTTATTTTGGTTGAGTTTTCTTTTCACCATCCACTTTCTTTACCGCCATTCCTTAGTAGCAATAATGGTTCTGGAAAAGAAAACCCACAGCAGCAGCTAGTTCCTAGATCCGGGCACCAAGCGATGATGACGATGAAATATAGTGAAAGAAGTGACGGTGGTTTCATTTTTTTTTTCGAGAACCCCCCAGAGTAAACTACAACAACGCTAAACCAAAGTGGAGGTCGCACACTGTGCACGAGACACGATCGTTGCTATGTAAAACTCATCGTCTAGCAAATGACAGTCGAATATCACTGCCTGATAGTGGCTTCCCAAATCTCCTAAAATGGTGTGGGTGAAGGTAGGTTGCGACTGGTGACTTGAGATATGAAATAAAGATGTCGCTTATCGAGATGCTGGTTTCAATATTCAGATATTTCGAGTTTGTATCATGTTCGCAACATAAAAACAAAATCTCATGAAGAGCTGTGAGTTGTCAACGTGCTGACTATATTTTGTTAGGTTATCACTTAGAGTACATTTTTCAAGTGCAACACCCGATTATACATCACGCATTAGTAACTCTAAAGTTTAAGGAAAAAGTTCCAATGGAGTTAAGACTTCATTTTAATATTTCTTTGCATCGTGCTATAAAAAAGGTCTGCAAAAGTCATTCATCAACTACGGTACGATTGTTTGAAGCTATCCATT
The DNA here is from genome assembly GCA_000473375.1 of Anopheles culicifacies. Classification (NCBI taxonomy): domain Eukaryota; kingdom Metazoa; phylum Arthropoda; class Insecta; order Diptera; family Culicidae; genus Anopheles; species Anopheles culicifacies. Next base: position 50,419 of record KI422614.1, on the reverse strand, counting down.
CAAATTAGCTAAAAATGAACTGTCCGATAGTGTCAGTGTGTCCTTTTTCTTCTATTACGGGTACTACGATTGAACTAATCATAATTTAATGCTATGCACATTGCATACTAATAGGTGCAAAATACGATTTCTACATGCCAATTTCGAATGTATGGAATATTTATGCAAAATCATTTCTCTGAGCCGTTTTTCGCAATTTTATAGAAAGTATCATCATCACCATAATGTGCTATAGCAAATATGCATGAACAAAAACAGAACGATGTGTAGAAAAAAATAAAACATACACACACATGCTCTCTTATCACGGCCAAATAATCTCACCAGAGCCGGCGATGGCGGTCACACATCGTAATTGTTTTCATTGTCAGCTAGAGCACACTAGACACAAACGAACGATAACAGAAAAAGGCACCTTTACCGCACAGGTGACCTGCTTTTTCTTTCCCCCCCTCTCCTTCTCCAATTGTGCCTTTAGTGGCTGTGGCGGAGAGCATAAAAATGATGGATGAGGTGATTGAGCATAAACATGGTAAATAAATAGGCCCCGGTACGGTGGTTGAAAAGGTTTCTGCAAAAAGCTATCAAGCGAGAAAACGATGATGAACGATGCTGAAGAGGTAATGTTTGATGCTTCCGCGGGTTATTTCTGGTAGCCGGGAGCGGTCTAGTGTCATTTGAAGGCCACCGGTTTTCGGTCCGTCGAGATGACGGTTGCAGAGCAAAAAAACAATATGGCTGTTACTTTCGTCTCAGCCACTGAACACATTAATCTGAATTCACAATCAAGGGAAGGTATAATAGGAATATGATGCTGTATATGATTGACTACAAAAGCGTCGTTTCATATGTTTATCTGGGAGACAACGACTTGTGGTTTTTATTTGGTAAAACATGTTAATTATTAATTCATAAAGAGAAGAACTATACTTTATCGATAACAAAATATATTATGTGTTGGAAAGCGCTTGATAGTGAACATCTAATTCATGTTCACGATTCATGAAGATGTCGTTCCAATAAACTTGTTGAACGCTACTACAATTTGCCTGCGAGCTATAAAACCGTTTCCTGTGCCATCGGCCCTGTGTTCATAATTTTCGTAATGGATCGTGTATCAGGCTGCGCAAGGGGTAGCGTTTGAACCAGTCTTCAAACTTGTTCAGCTCGCACAACTGCCCAGGCAACTTGTTATTACCTCCGGTCTGTAGCCGATTCTACACGGAGCACATGGTCCCTACTACTACTACTGCTGCACCTCCCTGGAATGGTTCGTCATCATATTTTTATGACCGTTACGATAAACGTAAGCTTCTGTCAACTTCTGTATGATGACTCCAAAAAAAAAAGAAGGAAAAAGAAACAACATAATAAAAGCACATTCAAGTGGCAGAGCACAGTCACTCGGTGTTTTTGCTGAAATCTGAATCCCTGACCCACTTGGGACCGCCAGGAAGGTAACCTGCACTACGCGATTAGGATTGCAACGGTTAAATGGACCATTAGCTACCTCGCTGCAAAGCATTGGAATGGTTTCATTTGTTATCGGCGTTCGAGATCGATAACTCGACGACAAGCTGCTGACGGGGCTTGGGGAAGCTTTTGCTCTTTAAAAATAAAAGTGGTATTATTTCCAGCAATTACTTTGAGTACATCGTTCGCTCGCGATGCTTGTGTCTGATAAAACAATTTCGCGGAACACAGACTGATGAGACGTGACGGTGCAGTTCAGGGCTGTTCGCTACAACTGACCCGGAAAACAGTCGTTCCAGAGGGCGGAAATCTCGTTCGCTCGAGATTCGTTGGAACTCACACAAAAATGAGCTGCTTTGAATGTAAATAAAAGAAGATACTTTTTTTTTAAATTATTACAATTTCAAACAACAACCTCTGTCCATGAGTCCAAGCTTTAAAAGAACTCAAAATCTGAGTTAATTTTATCAAGAAAATAAACTATCAATTTGAACACCTTGAGCTCGGTATGAGTACTAATTGAGTGCCTCAGCGATCGACTTTCGGCGATCGAGTAAATCTCTAAAAAAGTAATTGGGTGTTCAATGATGTGTTTTTACGTAAATCAAGTATTCGTGTGAGTTATTTGTTTGACATCTTGTTTAGAAATAAAATTTTTGTTATAATTTAAAAATAAATTTAAATATCTTTAAACAAATTATTCAGAATTAGTAATTTTATGAATAATGAAGCACAAAAAAAAAGCACAAAATTGAGCGTAGCTCTCTTCAATATGCTGCGTTACCTTCTCTAGATACTAATCTTTTCAGTTATTAATAAAATCATCATACTAAAAGAGCGATTCGTCCAAATGTGGTATCCTGTTTGCAAATTCGGGAAATGCACGGAAATGATAGGCAGCGATGCGTTATGCAAGGGATTCGCGCGCGATTCGCTCTCGTCAGTCTCGCATGCATCTTCATATTTGACGCACTGGTGCCAATATTGCTCACTCGTCGATTTCATCTTCCGTTCAAACGGCTTCCAGGGGGGTTTCGCATTCCTCGAAGGTATAAATATTGAAATTCAATCAGTTCAAGTGCCAGCTTGCTGCGAAATTACTCTCACTCTTTCGAAGGTTCGGTGGCGGTAGCAACAAACCTCCCCCTCACCCCCACCCAAAAAAAGGAAAGAAACAATAACGTGCCATCGATTTTTCGATTACGATTGCCGGGACCTACAATTCTGAATCCTTCAAAGAAGTAAAACAAGAACGTTCGAAACCGAAGGTGATACATGGCCGCAGAGCGGTTGTTTTAGTACGGGGGTATGTTTTTCGCTTTCATATACGTTTTTTTTTCGTGTGTATGTGTAGTGCTCTCTCCACATCCAGGAACAAGATATGATTTTCCCATTCATGTCTGCTCACCCGTGTTAGGGTTGGCTGTGTTCGTGTTTCTGAAGCTTGTGTGCCTTTTTTTTTCGTTTGTTTGTTTGCATTCCATCCATGTTTTCTGGCACCGAATCCGAAAGCACCGAACCGATCGAAAGGCCGTTTCCACCGTGCAAGCTGCTGCTGCTGCTTTGGGTAGATTTTCCAATACATGCACGCACACGTTCGTATGTCTCCCACGATTCAACAGCGTCCGGTAATGTGATTTCATTTTGATGAAAATTAATTTTGCCTTCCTTATGCCCTTTTCACACTCGCCCACGCAACTAGCCCACCCGAAACCGGGACGAGCAGGGGATGCGATGTTTCGGGGGATCGACCGCATGTTTGCACCCACCCGCAAGGGTGAGGTTGACTCCGATTGTCCTGTGTCGGCACCACAGCACGGCAGATGGACCGCAACGGGCAGGGAAAATATTAAAGCCGGCTGTAGAAAATCTGCTCTGGAATGGAATTTTGCACAAGGCAAGAAATATGCTGAGCGAACGATACGATGCATGATAAAAAAAAACTCTCCAACCAGAACATGGTAGCATCTAGTGTGAGCATGTCGTAAAAACTAGCTGGATTGCCTGTAAGTTTTGGTATTTGTGAAAAAACAAACTTTCACTCGATTTCAACATTTTTTTTTCAATGGCGGAGATCGATTCCTCTTATCCCTAAATCTGCATAACGTTGATTGAGATCAGTTCTTGCTCTGAATGGAAATAGACTGGTTTAATTAGAGCTCTCATTGGTTTTACTGAGGTTTCCTAAGACCTTCGACTAATATCGCTCAATAGTTAAGTTGAGGACAATTGCATCAGATCAGGTTTATCCACAAGTCAGTTGACTATACATCAGAGGTGACAGCTTCCTTATCGAAGATACAGCGCTGCAGATAAACCTTCAAGTCATCGTGGTCCAACTTTAAGATGTGAGTAGCTTAACGATGTTCAGGATCATCCTATTAAGAATAAAGCTTGAATACAACTAGGCTACTTTCAGTTATATTCGGAAGTTATATTCGGAAGACTCTAGGCGAGAAGAGGCGTCTAAAGTACTTCAAGTTACATAATACTCTGCTGATGCTGTTTTTGCACATTTCCACCATTCTCTCTATCTTCTTTGGAATCGTTACGGGGCACATAGGGAGTTACATGTATTTTTCATCTCAATTGGTCATTAACATTACCCAAGATTCCTTGAGCGGTCTAACATCTGAGAAATCAATGCTGCAATATCAAAAGATACGAGCTGAGGCTGAGGCAAATCAAATCACTAACTGATTTCCACGGTTGTAATGGAAACTTCTGGAATAACGCTGCGTTCGGAGAAACATCAGACGCAGGAGATTCGCTGCTGGGCAATGATCCAGCCTGTTCCAGTTGTTGAGCAATACAAAAGACAGCGCGATTGAGTTATGGAATACGCGAGGAATCCTTATTGCCCATTAGATGAAATTCTAGGAACTCCGGAATGGAGCACATTACAGCAACAGAATCAATTCTAACACAACGTTAAGCTAAACTATTATAATTTGCAGTCTCCTGCATGTAATGGGAAACGAGTGGAAGCTATTTGCAAATTATATCATCTCCAGGATTAGATACTCTAAACAAGTTCGTCTATTATTTGTAAAGTACAACAACCTTAACAGATACTTGGGTTTGATTTGAAGCATTCCAATTCTTTGTACACTTTAATGGCTGTTTAACTAACCATCATGATTTAAAATGCAAGACGGAAGCACTCGGCGGGAACGCATGGTTCGTGTAAGGAAATGCTACCCACAAATACACATTTCTTCATGTAGTCAGAAAAATAAGTATACAGTGCACTTGAGCGTTAATGCACAGCCTGCGGTGGTCGTGCAGCATAATGAACACTGCGTTGTCTTCCGCAAGAGCACTTCGTCAGGTACAAGTAGTGTGAGTGTGTGTGCGCGCACGTGCCACTTAAATACCACCTAACGTCCTATTTTTCGACTCGCACGTGTGTGTGTGTGTGTGTGCGCGCACGTGCCACTTAAATACCACCTAACGTCCTATTTTTCGACTCGCACTTGTCGTTGGCGGTTTGAAATCTTCAAAACTGAACCCGGCTCCATTCACCATTTCCCACGACATATTGGTTTATTCATTAGGCCATTTCGGCGTCTAGTCACGGAAGGAAGTGGTTTCCTTAATACGCTTAGCACACCGACAAGTCCGTACCGTGCTGTGCGTATATGCCCCACGGCAAGACAGCCAGCAGCGCCTACCGCTGTGTGTGTGTGTTTTTTTCTTTCTGCTCTTTTTCTTTTCATTTTTCCTGGTTTCCCCACCAACTCCCGCACACTTTCGGGTACAGAGCTTCACGAGTTTGGTGAGGTGAAAAATATCATAACCGGCGAGAATGAAATTAATGTCCACGGGTTACGTATGTAGTGACGCAAAGGGGTGGGAGGAGGGGGAAGGGGGTGGGGGAGTTCCCTGATAATAACTGGTAAACCGGCATGTAGCGTACGTGAATGGGCCAAATGAATGATGGCTGCGTTTTTCCGTGGAAACCCATGAACCGAAGCTGCCTTTGATGTTGACGGTCGTTGTCACCCGTTTGCGTCGGAAAGAAAAAGGAAATTATCTTTTCACGTCTTTGGAGTTTTGTGGCGACGCTGGTACCGTGTCTCGTTAATTTACCCCTAATTACATTGACAGTAATTTGTAGTTGTATTGCAACTCGCTGCGGTAAGTAAATACGTTCAAGACAGGAGCGAGAATTATGATAATATATGTTTTCCTTGTAGAAAACACCTCACAATCGGGTACAGCATTCAAGTTGTCGCATGAAAGGTGTATTGTGAAGAAGTTTGAAGGGAATTTTCTTGTAATATTAAGACTTCTTCTTCGTCTTCTTTTATGGCTCTACAACCTACAACCCGCAACAGGATCGTCAGTTCTACTTACGGAGGAACAACCCCAACAGGGATTCGAACATCAGTCCTGCCCGTTCGAAGACCGGCGCCGCTATCTCCTCGGCCAGATTAAGAACATAATATTTCAATATATTTAAATTAGATTTTGAAATTGACCGTCGTTTTAAAAATGTTAAACAATTATGTGATAATCTGTTAGCTAATATTTTCAAATAACATTCGAAAATAGGTTCATTAACTTATGTTATGACATCTGTAGAAAAGAGGCATAAAAGTTTTGTGCATTTTTTTAATAGCCATTGTGCTATTTAACAAACTGCCCGAATCACAGTAGCCGTAGACATCCACCACGTACGGACAGGCAAAGTAATGTAATTTATAAAGTTGGAAATTGCCAAGGCTAATGTTGCTCCCAAATATTGGGGCGAGTGGGGCATCGGACACTAATTCCTGCGAAAGAAACAATTTCGTCTACCGCATGCGAGCGGAAGTGGGATAAAAGCAAGTAAAAAGAACCATAAATACTACTGTTCCCAAGTGCTTACGGGTCCAGCTCTGCTACGTCTCAAAAGCTGTGAATCCTAGGCCCAGCTATTTGCTTTGTAAGACGCAACGCGTTCGACGTTGGCTTTCTTGTTGGTTTTTTTTTTTTTTTTTGAGTGGGAGGTTAATTTCCCGAAAATGTTAGCAAATAAAATAATTATCTAATCCGGAATAGAGGCGGCCATGCTGGTCGCTGGGATGCGATAAATAACCAAGCGTAGCACGTACCGAAAGTGTCCCCTTGGACGTGGGTGTTAGGTTGTTGGAGGTAATTAACAGTGGTCTCAAAGGAAAACAAAATAATGCTGCGAGAGTGCCCCTCCCGACTGGACTGGCTAGACCAGATGGACCAGTAGAATACAAGTAGGTACGTCGTAATTATTAGTGACAATTTCGCAACGCTGGCAAGAGATGAGCTGGGATGTCGACCAGAGTTTAACATGCACTAATCTCGATTGACAAGATGAAGAGAGCTTTTGGTGGACGGTTAGAATCGCCACTCAATCTCCAATGTTTGCCCAAAATAAAGACACTTTTTGTGGAAAAAAAAAACCACCAAGTTGCTTAAGTTGTCTAAAGGTTGCAAGGTTCTTAAGTTCAAGTGGCCTTAGTATTCTAACAATCACCTCTGAGTTTCCAATGTTTGCCTTAAATAATTCCACCAAGTTGAAGATACCTAAAGTACCAAGAGCACAGGGAAGAACATCCTGAGGTTATCATTCATAAGAAGCTAGAACTTAGTATCATGGAGTAATAGATCTCTGGAGAGCATTTTTAAGTTCCAAAATACTTTAGAACGAACATGCACATACTTCATACGCTAATGTTTTAAAATATTTTCCCCACAATTCTCGCACTTTGCAATGGAACACCATGGAACCAACCATTCGTCTGCATGTGAGGTTTTGCTGGCACCGGGGAACCGAGTTGAAAATTAAATTTAAATCACGCTCGGAATGCACTTCCGGTTTGCATGTGCGATGTGCATACTTCTGTGGTTGGAGTGCATCCGTACCACGCGAGAGAGCGTACTGACCGGTAACATAATTCAGCTTATGGACATCATGCCACCCTCCAAGGTCAGCTTTACACTCAAACGGCCTTTTTCCGTGTCGGAAGGTACATCCGAAATGTGCCGGTTAGATTATGCATACATCCTCCTGCAACAGTACTTACACTCTCCAACACTTTAACAGCTTTAGCCTAACCACAGAAAAGATGAAGATTCCACCAAAAACACATACACATCCCGGAATGTAGCGGAATGGTGTATGCCGTTATTTATTGCAGTTATTTACGGTGCACGGTGCAGCTTCGCCGGGTAGCATGTGTGCGTAGGTGAGCGCTCACCATTTCCACGGCGAATCGCGCGCGCAAAGGTAAGCTTCACTCCCGTTTTCCTTCTTTGCGGTCGGCTTCGCTACTTCGCGGGCAAAATTTAGTTAACGGCCACGTAATGGGCTGAGAAATAAATTTAAATTTAGCTAAATTAACTGCCCCTGGGATCAATCGGACCCAACGTGTAGGCCGTTGCCTGCTGCTAGCGGTCGTAATTGCCCGCGTGTTTGTGCCCGGCTCCCCCTCTCTCTGGCTCTTGCATATTTACCTTCCCTGCAGCTGTGCTAGTAAACCTCCCTCCATAAGCCTAATTGCGGAATGTTAATAAAGATGATGTGCGCGGTAAGGCGTCATATCTTCGCTGCGTACTGCGCCGGGTACGCACGCTGTAGCTTGGAGGAATGCTAAGTAATTTGCAGGTAATTCCTGATTCCTGCTACCAGCGATACGCTAACCTTACCAAGTTGCCGCTGGCACCTTGATCAATGCCCATATTCCCATTCCTTGCTCACTGAATCGTACTAGTTGATTACTTCATATACTACTCGACATCTTGCTAGTGGGCCGGATTAAAGGGATACTGCGTTACACTTCAACTCCCCGTTTATCGCAAAATTTCCGAGCTATTTCTGTGCGAGCGAAGTAGCTTAACAATATTCTCCTTTGTTTCTAGCAAACTACCTCTACCGCTGTAGAGATATGTTTTCAAAACCCCTCGCTTTATAGATGCGTGCCCTGAAAGATAAGCAACCAGCCTCATCACGTACGCCCAAATCAGACGTTGATGTGTTGACAGGTTCAGCTAACGAAAATGGCCAGCGGATGTGTTCATTAACCAGCACGCTAGTGCAAACCATTAATGGAAGGTCAATTCAATTCGTTCGTAAACTTGCACCCCCCCCCCCCACCATCGAGCTGCTGACAAGCATCCGAATTACTTCTCGTGACGTGTGACGCACGGGAACCTCCATCTTGGAGTGTTTGGTTTCTTTTTTCTCCCTAAAGAACAACTCACACTAAACACAGATTTCCAACCAAATGTGAGACAACAGATAGGGCTAGCAGTCGGATAAGTAATACCGAAATGATGACAGAAAGTAGAAAGGCTTTTGTTGTCCACCCACACCATTTACCACACCGTGGGTTCAGGTTTCCATCGTGTGACTCGTCAAATAGGAGCATCCTTAAACAGCACTAAATGGTCAGTTATTTGACACTAATTGATAGAGTCACTGTGTGTGTGTGTGTCCCTAGATGGACGAGTTGGTCTCCTCCCGGGGGGGGAGGACACGATGACATCCTCACACCCTACATAGGCAATCAGGTTGATTGATCGATGGAAGCTGCCTACAGTGCATCTGGGTGGGAGAAAATGAATTTTCGGCTCGCGCTTCCTACCTGTTGAAGAGCCAACTCAGCTCACTAGACGCCCTGCTGGAGTGCCTGGCAGATGAGTGGGTATTGAGCCACTCGAAAGCACTTCCACCGTGGGTAGGTACTTGAGGCGAAATGAGTGTGGCGTACGGAAACATCACAATACTCCGCTCGGGCGTTTAGTGCTCGCTTGTATTCCATTGTATCCACACGCAAGAGATTTGTAAAAGAAGATGGAGAACAAAATGAAAAAAAACCCCACACACACACACAACAACAACAACAAAATGGCCATTCCATGATCTTGGCAGCATGTTCCGTGTCAGCAACCGTCTTTTACGATCGGGCAATAAAATTTTGGTTTTAGCTTAAAATTATGTGACGTACGGGAAAGGGGCTTGGAAACACTTCGCATACGAAGCGTCTGGCAATCACGTGAGCGAGTCGTAAAAGAATACTTGTACGGAGTTGCGTTCCAGTTCCAGCATAACCTGACAGCTAGAGACCTCCTTTAACGCGTGCGAGTGGGAGAGAGACTTTCAGTCGTCCAGGAGCACAATGACGCCGGATGGTAGATACGCTTGCTCTACATCGTTTATCACTCTCCTTTAGTTTACCGTGAGAGGCTTGCGCATTAAATCGAACAGTAGGTCCCTGGAGAGCTTTTATTATTCACGCGTTCTTTGGTTGAGTTCCATTAATTAAACTGTTTTCTAGTGGCGTAAAGCTATTTCTTCACTGAACCTGGCGAGTCATCTATGCGTGTGGTTGGAAATTAACTATTTTTTTTTTTGCTTTGTTTGTAGTTATTCATCGTTTCGTTAGGCTTGCACGAGAGTAGCTAAAGGAACGCTTTGCCCCACAGGAAATGCTTTAATATTTTTATGGTCATGATTTATTGATTAATTGATATAGTGTACCGTTTAGTGAGCTGAATGGATAGGAAGGAAAGAACACGTTACAAACATTTAAGAGTTTCGTAAGTCTTGGATCTTTAGACACACATTCAAATGAAATTGTTTTTGATTGTACTACTACCGCAAACCAAGCTACATTTAAAACAAAGAATTCAATCTTTCCTTTATCTATCCTAGGTATTTTTGTTGAAGTACACAAGCTCCCATAAAGAGACACATCACGTACAGCATAAGAGTATGGGAACGCTCATTCAGTCACGACAAAAAATGGGACGATAGTTAGAAATCCTTCGATTTGATCTTCGTTCCCACCTTCGGGAGAAAATGCTGAAGCCCTTACAGCCCGGGAATGCGTTGTGGAAATTAGGGAAAGGTTCCGACAAAGTTCCCCAAACAACCGAACGGATTGAATAGAATTCGTCGGAAGGTCGAACGAAGATACACTGGATCTATATATGTATATATCTATATATTGGTAAGCTCAAGCAACGTCGTGAAGAAACTTATAGCTGAGACTTACAAAAAGGATGCGTTTGTGTGTGTGTGTATATGTATGGGAACCCTATCACGGGGGTGGGAGTAATAGGGGAGCGTGTGAGTGGCGTAACGAGGGAAACCGTGGTTGCGGAGCAAATTGACCATGATACAGGTGGTTGAAAGTGAAGAATTGTGGAAGAAAATGTTTCGGATGAAAAAAACGGCAGCAAAAAGTAGTCTCCCTTCAATGGAATGGTTTCACCAGGTTCCGGAGAAATACGACACACGTATGGTGGTGATGGTAAGTGGATGGTTGATAAAAAATTAAGGGGTTTGCTACTGTTTTGTCCCGGTAACGACAACCTATCGGAACATTTCATTCTATCTCTTTTCACGGCTTTTAGCCCACCCCGCTCGTCCGCCCGCATTAATTCGTCCGATGCCAAAGGGAAGCTAGGGAAAGGACAATCATGATTCAACACACAATTTGAAAGGAGATTGCTTGTGACAGTGAGACCGGGACCGCTGGTTCTTTTGCATTTTTACCTGCACTGAAGCCAGCCGGTTGATTTTTTGTTGTTGTCTGTTTCCCTACCAGAAGATTAGAAAACCGACGTTCGGGAAAAGACCATTTTATCGGTGAGTATTGATTTTTTAGTTTTTTTTTTTTGACGTCAACTCTTGACTGTTGCATGTGCTCTTTCTCTGTTCGGGTGGTCGAAGATTTGATTGTAAATCCCAATTCGTACTTTGGAAAGCAAAAAAAAACGAAGACAATCAATC
>KI422614.1:0-22657 GCA_000473375.1 Anopheles culicifacies | reverse complement strand
AAGCAACTAACAGTGGAAGTGGACTTTTTTTCAAACACAAACACATTTCTCCAGTCGAAACGTCCATTAAAGTTTTTTTATTAGGTTTTAAATTTAAAAAAAGAACACACACAATATTTCAATGTTTCTTTTTTCTGTCACAAAATGTATATTTTGCAAATGGAGCTTTTGAAGATGGTGCTTAACAGGATTCGCAGTAAAAAATTTAATATCTTTGATTTCGTTACCATTTTGCGGAACCATTTTCCATTGCGGAGCGTTTTTTTTTTTTTGTTTTTTTTACGACGATATGAACATTGTACGTATTTCTCGCTTCCATTTTTATCTCTCGCATTCTCGCGGGCACCAGCGCTAGAGCGACCATACGTGCATGATTGCCCATAAAAACCGCAGACTACGAACGTATCATAAAGCGCCGTATTTGTATGGGTAATGCGAAACATAAACGTTTTCGCTGTTCGCTGTTTGCAAGTGTGACTAGATAAACAATTTGATTAAAACGCCCCCCAACATGCGTTAAGTGGGGAATCAGTTACGTTGATTTTGGGTATTATTTAAAACACACTCACAGCAACCAAAAACGAAGCATTTTATTTAGCACAAATAAAATGATTATTTGCGCTTTATGGGTGGTTTTTGTTGTCCGATAAGTGATGCTCTACATCAGTTGCGACTATGGGACAATTCAAAGGATCTCACACTTTTTTAAAAAGTTCTTAGAATTAACGTAACTACTAGCGACTGGATATTGATGAGCTTGATTAAATGGCTTTCTACTGAATTTATTTCACAAACAAAACTAACACTCGTTAAAATAAATTTAGTTCATGAATTAATAAAAACCCCATTTATTGATCTCCTTATCACTCAAACGCAAACTTATCTTAGATATATTCTAAGCTAGATCCGGAGAGCTCTAGTTCCGCGCTTCATTCAAAAGCGCTACCATCGGCGGGTTGAAACGAAAATATATTTTAAAAAAAGAAAGAAAACACCATTCCACAATCCTTCATGTGCCCTCTCAACCATGTCAAGGGCCACAAAGAGCAACACCACAGCCACTCAAAGAAAATAAGGAAAAACGAAAAACAGCGAAAAGTGCTTCTTAAATCGAGAAAGTGGAAAGGAATGGGATAATGTTTACCCCACACTCCGCGAACTTAATCAATTGCGGCTTGGTACGAGGAAGGGACGAGTGGGAGGGATGGTGAGGAGGGGTTGGGGTGCTTTTTTTTGCATTTTACCCCTTCTAACCCTACGCGCGTTTGGCACATCACGGAGAGACCCGGCCGTACGGTGGCAAGCAAACAGCAAGACGATTAAATTTCTTGCCCCAGTGCAAATAGGGAATTATTTGTCTTCGGTACAAAGAACAACAGCATATCCCTATGGGTTTTCCGTCATTTCGAGGCCTATTCAAGATACATCAACTCGTGAACAAGTCGGTTGTCTTGCTGCTGCTACCGCTTCTTGGTTTCTTTTGGGGGTTTGAGCTGCACCATTTTTCTCTTCAGTTTTTCTTTTTCTCAATAAAAGATCAAACAACAGATTGTTTAAAAACATACAATACAATACACGCCTTCATGGAAACATGCATACGGCAAACGTTTCCAGAATTACTGGGATTTTCGTCTTTGTTCTAAAAGGCCCTTATGATTTCCCTCCAAGGAATTCGAAAGTCTGCGGCATTGCTGACGAAGCAACCGTAGCAATTCTGACGTGCAACTCCAATGACATTACAAAATGTAATTATAATAGATAGAGATAGAGATTGTTTATACGCGATGAAATTAAAATAAAACACAAATCAAACATGTCCTGAGCAGATATTTAGTTTTGTGAAATTTTCCATAACTGCGAAACTCAATGTGTGTTTTGTGTTTATTTTCTGTTATCCGAAGACACCACCACCCCCGCCACAAGATACGAATGGTGGATGAGATTCAAGTGAGCTGCGTGGAAAATGCTTGTCCACACACCCGCGGGCGTCTTTTTGCCGTAAAAATGATACCTTTGGTTCTTTTTGTTTTTTTTTTTTGGTTTGTTTTACCCAGAGTTTTGTAAAGTGTGCTTTGTTTTTTGAGCGAGCAATCCATCTCCTATTCTTTGGAATTTTTGTTTTACCTTCATTTTGTTTTGTCTTAAACAAACGAGCCCGCTCGCGGTGAGATGGTTTTCAACCGGGCAACCGGAATGCTTTCCAGCATGCAAAGCATACACGCCTTTCCATCGTTACATCGCGACGATTAACCCTTTGTGAGTTTTATTGTTTTTATTTATTCATCGGCAACTGTTAATCAACTTGGATTCATCCGTCCCATCCGTGCGGCAGTTGAATACGCAAACAAACCCATCATCGCACCGTATGCGGGGCACCATTCAATACGGTTACGGTTACGGATGCCGGCAATAAATGATCCACGAACACGGAAAACGATGAAATCGCTTAAAATAGTAGCGTTCGGAATGGGCATCGTGTACGGAACGGCACACAAACCCCATCATCAAACGCCAGAAGGTGGTATCGCTGTACATCCCTTCCAAATACCGACCGGTGGTGGTGTGATTCTGACATATTCTGTGCGTAATAGAATTAAATCAATAAGTGTATTAAAACATCAACTTCCAAAGCGGATACTTGTTGCGTTGCCGTCGGCCCTATATAGACATTGCTTCGTATTGATTTGTCTAGCGTTTCTTTTGCTGCGTGTTACCGACGCAAAACGCCCCATTTTTACTTGCTATAAAACCAATCATCTATTAAACATCCCAATCACAACGACAAACTCTGTTTGATGTAACCTTTTTTTGTTCATATATGCAAAATGGAAAGTGTTTTCCCTTAGTTCTTTTATTGTTAATGCAACAAACATCTGCTGCACATGTATGCGAGACAGCAACAGTTAGTCGTGTAGATGAAAGCCAGAAAAGTGTAAAATTAAAATTAACTCGAACTCGAATAAAAAAAACAACAAGTTGAAACAATTTCCGCGACAGTATGATCATGAATATTCCCCATGGTGGAAAACCAACCGAAAAACGAAAAGGCCAACCACGAAAACGCAACGAAAACGAACAAACAAGCGCGAACTTATTTTCACACGTAAGCTGCGATGCGTGCAGCATTTTTGCAGCATCAGTTAACAATTGCGCTGCGTGTGTTGTCTGCGAGCATGGGAATACGAGCAATCAGTGTAAAAGTTGTAATTGTTTTCATTCGTTTGTTTTTATTTTTCAGGGGGCAGCAGGAAAAAATAGAAACCCTAAAGGTTGGTGCGTTTTGTTTTTCTCCTTCCTAGCAGTAGGAGAGAGTGGCAACCATTTCAACGTTCCATGTGCGCATTGGTTTCGTCGTTAAACGATTATAAGGCTACACCAAAAAATTTAAGCGATTTGTTTTATTTTCCTTTAACATAATCAACCAAGATTTCAGTTTTTTTTTAGACAAATTTGGGAAAGAATACATGATTTTAATCACCTGGATCGCGGACTTTAATAAATTATTTAGATTTGAAGTTTAAGAATTGTTTTTAGTTTAAAAAACATGCATTTTGCGACCCTCTGTCAAAATGATATGTTTGTTGGCATTTCAGATTTTGTAGCTGAAGTCTTCATAGAATATTGATACTTTAACTTAAGCAGATTTTTACTTACTGCTCGTGGAGCACCTTTGCAACCTCAGTTTCAAAAATCTTCTCCAAAATCTGCCATATGGTGAAGATCTGGTTAGGGGTTGATTTGACGTTTTGGAATCTTCTTTGAGAGTTATTATCTAAAAATACGACTTGATGAGGTCGCATTGCTCTAAAATCTGTGCTGTCCGGTGTTCTGACCTGACAGTTTCTCCAGTAGAAGTAATGTATCCTAACTGACAACTTGTATATATCCTGACGACACAAAGTTCCTCTAGCTCTTCTGTCCGGGATGGCGATCGAATTCCGGGATTGGAAGCTAAAGAATCACATTTACATAACTCTATCACACGGGATATTATTTTATCACAAACAATATGACTGATGAAGTATTATGACGGACGGAGAAACAAAAAAGAAAAAAGAAAAGCGACGTACATGACAAATTCCCTGCCCTTCATTTTCATGGGATTCCCATCTGTGCCCATGGATAGAACTGACACAAACTTTAGACAACGGCACAAAAGAAACGGAAACACTCCAGACGTGCGGTGGGAACAAATCGAAAAGCATACCAGCAAATGGAAATCGAAACAAAAATCGAGCAAAACGCGCCTGTTAGCAGCAGCAGGCCAGCAGTCTTGGTGGGTTTCCTGCATGCATCGTGATAGCACCGCCGGTGGAAGGCACGCACCGACGCACCATGAACGCATTGGAACGTGCCGGCCGTGAGTCGAATACCATTTTGCTAACCGTGCTTGCAACTTCAACATGCCCCAGAGCACGCAAACTTCTTCCCGACTTAAGTCATTCCTTAAGCTTCCGTTTACCAACCGTTGGTTGAACCGCTGGGCTTTGCCAAACTTCCAATCCTCCCCCAACGCACCGGCGGATTTGGGGGGGTTGATCTAACGCATCCCACCAACAGCATGCCGCAGCAGCAGTGTGCCCGATGCGTAATCTAATTCAACCGAACGTGACCGATAAAGGCCCAGGCCCGGTCCGGTGGTTATAGTTCCGTTTTGTTGGCCAAAAATTTTCAATTCCTACCGTTGGGGCTGGATACTGTGTGTATGTTTATGTATACATAAAATCACGCTCATGCCACGGCAAAGTAATAACAACCAGGCCGAACCGAAAAAATAGAACCGGGGGAGAAATAAAAGTTGAATCATCGGGCAACGGCTTTTTTTTTTGTACGCGTTTAAACTAATGGTTAGCCACTTAGGTGTTGTCTATTGTAAGGGGAAGAGATTTCTTCTGATGGAATCTTTCATAAAAGTAAACGTTTGGAGGGACTAAAACTGTTTCAAAACATCGTAAAAACATTTTAAATTTGCTTAAACCAACTCCGAAAGGTAATGTAGCGAATTCGCGAAAGTATCGAAGAGGAGGCACAAACAAGGGCCAAACACCAAATGGGTCAGTGGTCAGTAAAAGTCGTAAGGTTATCCCAACATCACAATCCCTAAGTCGCAACTAGTCAAGGTTTAGTATCATCCCCTTCCGAGCGCTGTTTCGATGCGTTCCGTTCGCATGTTGTTCGTTCGCAACAGCACAGCGAATGGGAAGGCGGATAGCGAATGCCATTGCATTGCTGGTGCCGGCCACGGTCTTACTTTTAGGCTGACCGAATCCCGTGGATTAACCCAAATCCGGCTACCAAACAATGTAAGGCTTTACCCGATGCAAACCTGGTAGCAAACGTACACACCGGACTGGTAAGGGAAACCCATCCAACCCGTCAGTTCCACCTGCCTGGGTCGAACGGCACTTCAATCTCGAGGATTTTTTGGCAAAACCCGCACTTGAGCTCTTGGCCAGTTTTTGTGCGGCTTCTCGAGGCCGCGCGTGCTGTTCTAATTACCGGACGTGTCCGACGAAATGCGAGGCAAACGCTAGGCTACCTGTGCGGCTAGCCCAAAAAAAAGAAAATGAACTCTCGCTCGGTGAAAGGTACCGCCTCTGTCGACTCTTTTGAAATCAAGCTAGATTGTACCGTCGGTTCTGCGAATTACTTCATTTTATTGGCCCCTTCTGTTCGTGGGGCCTTCTGTGCCCTATACAGATGAGAGCCATCATCTGAAATTCTGCATTGCGCCGATGTTCATCCACGCACCAATTGGTGTCTAGTGGTTTAGCACTTAAGATAATGTTTGGATATGCTATGCATAAAGAATCAAAACCAAAGTAAACTTCAGGAACTCCACGCAGGATCTTCAAGCAAGTAGGAAAGAGGAGATTCTAAACTCCTAACTTCATGTTTTATCTATTGACACTATAAGTTGTAAAAATAGCATTTCAAAGCTTATATAAATCAATACCTGATGCACAAGTTTAAGAATATCTTTCACTTCCAAGGCATAACTCTCAAGAACCTCAAACTAAACCAAAAACAAAACACAATAAAAAAAATATGAAAGAAACCAGGAAGATTTATGATGCTCGTTTCGGGGCTCATTTTCTGTTAGTAACATTTGTGATTGAAGTGCTATCCTTCGGTGAATTTATGAGCCTTACATGAACCCAAGATCGAGAGCGAAAACAAACACGGAAACCAGCCAGCCTGTAATGAATTATAGGCAAAACGCCCAACGTTCGCGTTTCGGTGCTGTTAAAGACGCCTGTTAGATGCTATTAAAGATAAAGACCATACCGAAACATACGTACACCGCCGTGAACCGTGAAAGATTCCTTTAGCCGGAAAGGAACGCTCGCTTTCCCCGCCAATGACAGAGTTATGGGATGACTTAAGTCAAGTAAGTCCGCTTACGGCAAACACACGAAGAAGATGCGATTTAGGGGGAAAAGGGAGGAGGAAAAATACTTTTAATTAAATTTCTGACACTTTCAAATTTTTGTTGTGAAGGAGGGTGGGGAAGAAAACCGGGTGGATGGGTGGGGTGGGCGAGGACTAACCAACAGTTTGTCATCGTTTGGCGAGGCATTGACGAAGAAAAGGGTTCGACCAAGGAATGGCCTTCAGCCGAGAAACGGTCGATTTGCGATCGAAAAATCCCCATTTTCGTAAGGAAACTTTTTAGCTAACCATTGCTGCTTCGTACGATGGGAAAGTAATATTTTCAAATCTATGTTTTTTTGTTTTGTTTCCAAAGGTCGTCTGTTTTAGATTAAGCTAGGTCAATTAAACAAAAAGCGTTCAATCGATTGGAAATTTATTTCGCAAAACTTATTTGATGCCAAATGTCAAGCCGAAAAGAAATGTCATGTTGACATAATTGCTTATTGCGAATGTACTCTTTTTATGAGTATTAGACGAGTTGACATAAACGCACAGAGAAGAATTAATTCGTAAAAATAAACAATAAAGCGAAAACTAATTACCTAAGTAACCCTGCCTTAATCCCACGAACTACTATTGCTTCGGGGAATACAATTATATTTTGTCGCTATTACCAACACTGGCAAAGTACAACCATCAACTCTACTCCATTGAAGCTGACAGGCCTTCAGCTGGACGACGGAGTGTAGTGCTCCCGCTAAATAACACTTCTTTGGAGAGAGCTTATCAAGTCAAATAGATAATTTTATCGTCACTTTGTTTCATTCAACTCTTGCTTCTGCTCTGTTTTTTGTTTTGTTTTGTTTTTTGCTTTTGTATGCCCCTGCCGGACAACACGCTAGCATTGCAATTGTCGTTAACGTGCTGTTGCTCGCACAGATTGCCAGAGACCCGATCCTCACTCTCGCAACAGGTTAGCTGTCGTTCCCAACAGCAACCGGCTGGCGAATGACCTGACTGGGCTACGGTCCAACTTTTCAAAAGCATCCAGAACTACACCCGCGCAAGCATTTACCGTCACTCACAACAGCAGTACACTGTTGCTAGACAGACACACACATATACACCCACACACAAATAGATATATACATATTTCCACCCCACAGCAGCAATGAAAACAAAAAAAAAAAGGAAAAACAGGTACTGCTGGAAAGGTTACGTACACTTG
The DNA here is from genome assembly GCA_000473375.1 of Anopheles culicifacies. Lineage (NCBI taxonomy): Eukaryota > Metazoa > Arthropoda > Insecta > Diptera > Culicidae > Anopheles > Anopheles culicifacies. Next base: position 15,054 of record KI422614.1, on the reverse strand, counting down.
TTCGTCCCACATTTCCCATGATGCACCGTTCCGCGCGATTTACGCTGCAAGTGGCTGAATTGTTCGCCTTATTATACTCGTTTTGTTTTTAATTAGGGTTGGGAACATTCCATTTGAATCTCATTGACATTTAAGCAAAAAAAAAGTTCACAACGGACGGGAAATTCAATTGCACTTCGCTTTATCGTCAAGTACCATCTAGTTTTGCTCGTTTTATAGTTAGCAGCATGTGTCATCGAAACGTCAATTAATGCATTATGATGTATAGTTTTTAATTACTAAACTTGGTGAAATAATACAGATACAACTGTTCGTACAACGTTTACAGCTCGATTATCGCTTAGTATACTGACAGTTTGCCTAATCTCGTTTAGAGCTCTTGCTTCACTTCTCAATCATTGTGTTTATCTAAATTATCTATTTTCCCTTTTTTATATAGAATAAGGGTTAAAACTGATGAAACAAATAGGATTTTTTTGCCTAATTCACATATATGCTGTTTGATGTTAACACAACTTCACACAATCGCACTATAATTTCACTTTTCACAAAAAAAACACACACTCAAACGTCCAGGTTTTACATTCTTCCTTCGTCTTGAACATGTACATAAAATTCCACCAAACATTGATTGAAGAAATTGATTGATGATTAGTACCAGATCGATATGGTCACACACATGCTGGTGCACAATATCTACATATGATTTTGCATTTATTTAAACACTTACCTGTCAGGACCGTCTTCATTGTCCACTCCTTCACCCAACTTAAGACGTATTTAGAATTGAGAAACTTGATTTCGTTAGAATTCAATCCAATTTAGATACAACGTTTGGAGAGCATACAACGCGTTTCCAACCGTAATTCTAGAAATCCTTGAAGATCCTGGACCAGGATATTCAAATTGCAACTATCTGAATTATGTATCAAAGAGATGTGAGACATTACCACAATTGCAACAAAACCCCTATCTACCAAAGCGGCTATTTACTTATTCGTAAAAATAGTAAATGTATTACAAGTGTTGTACATCACTCTCAGACAACATTTATCATACAAATGATGCAGAAAGAAAGAAGGCACATTTGATGTTTTTGGGACAGACGAATCGAACCAATGAGACCAAATTCGCAGCATGATCAAACATCCGTAGAAGAATGTGTGTGAAGGCATCTTTCTGGCAGCAACCCAAACGAAACAACAACAAAAAAAAGCCCCCGAAACAGATAAAATTTGTGAGGAAAATTCTTCTTCCCTTGCCCATTATCACCTCCATTAGAGGTTGCGATATGCTCCATGATTTTCGCAGACAGCTGCAGGAGCAACAACAACAGCGAGAAATACACAGACCGTACTGTACGGATGGAATTGTTACAGCAAATGGAAGGAAACCGATTCTTTCTGGCAGCGGAGAACAATATGATAGAAATTGGGTAACGTTGGAGATTTGCTGAGGGGGGGAAGGGAGGAGGGGAGGGGGTGGTTTCTTTTTGCTCCTGCACAGCATATTTGAAGCGCGTGCGCGCGCGTATGTGTGTGTGTCTGTATGTTTGTATGTGTGTTACGCGTAACAATTCCATTTTCCACTTGGAGGATGAGTTCCAAACAAACAGCAGAAGAAGAAGAAGACGCAAAAGAAACATCCTAAAATTTCCACTGTTGCTCGCAGGACATCTCGTCAGAGCACCGTAGTTACAGTTCTGGGAACCCAAGGCGGAGTATGGGGGTGGAGGAGGGGTGGGGGAGGAAAGGGTAAATTGTGGGAAAAATGTTGCCTTGCCGGAATCGGAAAAGTTACAATCGTTCGCTACTGCCATCACTACGTTACTCAGCACGTCTAAGATGTCGAAGAATGGGCGGAATATAAGAACACACTCACTCGGGTTCCCCCTTCGTTTTGTGGGAAGAATGGCAAAAGAATGCAAAAGCAACGACTCTTCCGCCTCAAAACTCCCGCCTCCCAAGCCCCCACCCCACCACTTCTGTTATCACATCATCTCATTTGCGATACCTTCGTTAAACCCGTTCCCGTTCTGCTTGCCACCTTTTACACGGAGGTCCCGAATGTTTATTCCTCATTACTAAAATCGCGATAATCATAACAGTCTGCGCGACAAGCACCACTGATTGATAGGCACTGGATGAAAAATGAGTATGATTAACAAGCAAACTTTCTTTCCCTCCCCCCCCCCTCCTTTTTCCCCTCCCAACTCCCCTTTTTCCGGTTACAACGTTGCGTGGTAGCCTTCGGGTTTTAAAATAAACCTCCTGCAGGCAACCATCAACGTGACAACAATGTGGTGCTTGACAATGCGAACAGCCGGGCGGGAGAAGCGTTAGCTCCACGGTCCGGTAGTGACAATCGTTAGCAATGGTGGTGGTGATAACGATCATCCCCAGAGGACAGTGCCATCAACACGGCTCAAGTAAATACAAAACTCCAACCGTGACGAGTTTTTGTTCCGTTTTGCGTTTTGTTTGCGTCATGTCATATTTGGCAGGAAATACTTGGGCAATTCGCAATTCCAGCGACGGGTGCGTATTAAAGATGGCTTTTCAGAAGACAGCATCAGTTGATTCGAATAATTGCTAGCTAATAGTATTCGAGCATTCCGAGAAGAGTTTGAGCAATTTAAAGGCTACGACTTTTCTGAGGACCTCCGATGTACTCACCGCTCAACAGACATTAATTTCTCCAATTTTAATCGTTAGCTTCTTCCAAGGATTTTTCTGGCGGACGTTCTCTTCCCTGGATGTTTGTTGGTTGGTTAAAAATTATGTTAACAGTATTGACATTCCTCTTGGCTCGCCCAACTGCACCGGGGGGGGAGGAACGCACTGATGATCTACAAAATATTCCGACCCAGTCAGTCGGTAACAATGGCACGTCTAACGAGCAGGGATAACGGAGAAGCACCTAACCGCGCACCAGCTTTCGTTCGTGCAGAGCCTACCACTACCTGCAACGGCTCGAGTGGAACCCGTGCACAGCGAACACACCTTTCGCACTGGTAGAAGCATGGGAAACACCTGCACCGCAAGATAAACGAACGGAACACTACACGTCGCAACAGTCGGTGGATGTGACCGGCGGTAGGATTCATTGGTTAGGCAGCGCCCAAGAAAAGAAGCTAAGATGTGTACGAACCGCTGATAAGGACATGAACTGTAGCGCGACGCCTTAACCACCATTATATTATACACGGTACAATCGATTGTCTAACGAAGGGCAACGTCAGTCAGACACGTCACCATGCGTCACCCACGTCGACTGCCACTCCTTCAAGCGATCCCAGGCTTTCGGTTCCTCTGCTCTTCAACACCATATGTGTGCCTGTATGCCCGTGCGCGTGTGTGTGTGTGTGTCTCCAGGTTGAAGGCATTTTTATCACTCGCTCAGGAGTGGACCCACACACAACACACCACAAAGCTGATGTTGCGATGCCAAGGAAGAGAAACTGAAAGTTGACTCCTACGTTGTATGAAAGAGCTGACCAAGATAGAACCTGCAGTGAGCTGCACGGTGGTGAACGGAAGAACGATAAGACGTTCGCTGTATCGTCAGGACACCCCACTCAAGAAAAGACTCTTCGCTGGTGAGTTCAACTGTTGAAAACGGGGAAAATGATTGCAGGAGAGTGCCGGAACGTTGGCAGCGACGTAGAAGGAAAGATAACACAGAAGGATGCTATTCTCATGTGTGCTTGTGTATGTATTTTGTTGGGACTTATTTGTGTGTGTGTGTTTGTTTTGTATGTGTGATGAGTCTCACCACTGGCATGCTGACCGCTCACCACAGAATCGAAATAACCTCGAGGGACTTTGGGGAAGGTAAACTTTGCCCCTTCATCTCCCCTCTTCCTCACCGTTTTCGGCAACCCTCCATCTTCCGGTTATTTATTTCCCTGCCACCATTTTATTCTACCCACACCACAAAACGGATGGAGCAACAACAACAAAAAAAAGGGATGAGCGAGCAATGAGCGAGGCACAGTGGGAAACACATCACGGATAAGCAGTGTACATTCCGCACGACGCAGATCTGTGGCGGTACTTACTCGTTTGCCCGTAAATGATGGCGATAATCAATAGCAAAAATGTTATCCAAATTCTATCCATTATTATGCGACCTGAAATTTTGGGTAGTTAGCAAGCGTTACGTTAGCGGTTACGCTGCCACCTGCAAGCGTTATCCTTTGAGGTTCTCCTTTTTTTTTTGTTTTGGTTGGTATATATGCTTCCAAAATGGAGCGACACTGTTGTTAGGATGCTACTGCAATACCGTCGGAGATGTTGCACTTATAAACGCACACGCACACAATCACATTCGTTCACACAAAGATGCACTTTTACACTGAATGCTTCACTTGAATATGGAATTAAAAATCTGATCCTACTGATTGACGTTAGCGAAAGCGTGAACGTTACAGGTTTTGACACAACAGTAACTCCCGAGGAGCTTAAACCCACTATTTGCACTGGTAGAAAAATTATTCTAATAGTATGCGAACGTATTCCACCGATTCCGTATGATAGTTGGACGTTTGATAGAAGAGCTAGTTGAAGATGATGTTGCCTATTTCCTTATATCTTGCGTCTAAGGAAGAACTAACAGCAAACACAATGTAGCACATCCAGATGATCCAACGTCTAGCATAGCATCTTCAATTGATCTCGTTTCAAAGTGACTGATTTCCGGGTACGCACTCGCACACGTTTTCCTCACACACTTACTGCGCAACTTGCCACTTTATCACTCACCTCGCACACAAAATAGTACAGCAGTATAACGAACAAAAAGTATAGCAGGGAGTTTCTGATTTGTCACCAGGAAGAACAAAACAAACCCGTACTGTCTTTCATACACTATTTTGAAGAAAAACGAAACAAGCGGGAAATTTGCTTTCGTTTGGCAGCAACTGTTGTGAACGAAGGATATATAAATTAATACTAAACACGCAAAGAGTAAGAGTAGTACAGTATAACAGCGGTATAACTCCGGTACTCAGGAGACGCCTAGTGTTATTAAGCTAACACTGTAAGCGTCAACGCATCCATTCCTTCAGGAAGCATTCTTGGTTGGACGTACCGATCCTTTCCATCAGTTTTCGCATGCGATGTTGAGCTTGTTTTTCTTTTTCTCAGTTGTTACCTTCCCACGAAGCACGTCCCGCAAAGTCCTTTGGCCGAGTCCAAGGTGAAGTTATGATACTTAGCTTTTCGGGCAGTTTTGATAATTAAAGGCCAAACGGCGTGTGTTTTTGTGTGAAATTACCCGTGCAACCACCTGCCCGAACGGCAATCCCTAGCGCACGGTTTCATGCGGAACCATTAGGCGTGTAGTTCGCGTACACTACGTACATTGATGGTGCCACGTCATACTGTTTTAACATTTGCGTGTAAGCTACGGTTGATTGCTTTTTCTTTTTGTTTTGTTACTCAAAGTGTTTAACAAGTCTTTTGCTTCCTTGTTGGGTGGGAACAGCATACCAGACCAGTCATTTAGGAAAGCTTTTAAACTTAAACATTCTACCTTGAAACTTTCCAAACCGTTGAAGTTTTATGGCTAAAATGCTAGATCTCCAATTATTATGTTCGATTGAGAAGTAAGCTTAAGCTTGTAAGGTATTCATGCAATGTGCCAAATTGTATTATATTTAACTAAATGTGTTTTTTTATTAAAATAAATGAAATTACTGGTGAAGTACACTAACGGAAGTTCCTAGCTATAATTCTCGCATTATTTAGGGTTTCTGTTTGCTTCAAAGGGTAAAACTATAATAACTTTGATCATCCAATGAAATTAAAATACAAAAATAGTACTTTCTAATAAAATCCCACAATAACTAACATGTACAGAACACTCAAACTATTTCAGTTTTTGCTAGTGTTGTATGTGTCCGTCTGAACGTTTGACCTGTTTGAACCACATGATGATGATGGAAGTAAAAACTACGAGATTATATCACTCGAATTGGATCACTTTCAATAAAAATCAAAAACATCTCCAAAGCTGGCGGTGATCAGCGATCCGAGATCACATCACATTCACAAACATTTTGAAGGACGTTTAGTACACCGCCGTACATCACCGACGCAATCCAACATGATCATCATTTTTGCAGTGAACATTATCGAAACATTCGCAAAAACTAAAACCACACACACACCCACACACACACTGGTGTTCCACAGCAGGCTATCACGAGCAGCCTCAAACTAGCTAGGTTCGCGCCCACGGACAAGCTGATTGAAGAATGGCAGTCCAAAAAACCGCATTCTTTATGCATGGTTTTGGGCCTGTTATGCACACTCACAATTTTCGATGATCTGGTGCAGGATGGGATTAGCCGGAAGGATGGGGAAAGGTTGGGGCACCTGTCCCCGTTAGCGGCAGGAGCAAAAGGGGGGTAGGATGGCGGTGCGGTTGACAGTCGACGGCAAACGGGGTACCGAACGCCCCTAGATCAAATTCGATCGGGTGGCAGCTGCTGCTGGTTTGGGTGCAACTACGGTTACTTCGGCCACTGCTTGCGACAGGGTGCTCGCTCGGATACGGGCGTCTCGATCTAAACCATCGAACAACTCTGTCCTTACTGAACAGCTAGTAGGTTACCAGTTGACGGCAGCCAAAAAACCTGCCCCAAACGAAGGATGGTGCACGTACGAAGCACGCTCGGCCTGACACGTCCGGCTGGAAGGAGCTCTCGGGAGGGGGGGCGCGGGTGGTTTCCACCCACCTTCGGATGCCTCCGCCTGCAGCTCACGGTGGATGAGTTCCCGTCCAAACACGGCCGCTCAGCCCACGGGTATTAGTGACAGGTACCTAATGTATCCAAATACGACGCTCTCGTGCAAAAATTCTTTGCTGGAACTTCCAGTGAGTGCGCTTGCTCACTGCTAGAGCGGGTTCCGATATGACGCTTCCAGGCGCTCACGATGGTTTTTTTCTTCCCTATCTTTCGCTCTCCTCCTGCCCTCGTGCACGAAGCGAACGCGGGTTCGGGTTCAAATGAAAGCTCACACAGTTCAGACCGACAACTGTTTCATCACCTCTTTTAGCAAACACTAACAGAAACTGTTGCATAGGGGAGTTGCTTTTTTTCGCGTTTGCCAGATAGCTACATGTTGCTTGTTGGAGATACAAGTACAAAGTTGGTGCGCTGAGTGCGATAATTTGTTGCAAACTAAACATTAAGTAGTGATATTTTTAATTAATTTTCACTGAAGCTCGTAGAATTATTCAAGTTCTAATATGCTCAACAAACTTGGAATTTTCAGTTCAATTTCGACACAATACTTTATGTGACAAAAGAAAGTTAAGTAAAATTAGAATTGATGAACAGAAAACTTTATGCTTCGAGGCTATTTGAACCATTTTTTAAACTATTGAAGATCCTCCTAATCTTTTCAAATCAATTAAGCAATCAATACAAATTAGCATAAAATTGGGAGCAAAAAACAACGAAAAGACTCAAGGTCCAATATCACAAACGACATGCCAAAATGCTAAATTTGGTAGCTACGAACATCAAACCTCAAAACAATTCCCCTAATTCCAACACATTTATATCGTTAAATGACACTCTACCGTTTGTAGCGAAATCCTTTTCCCCTACCTCATTAAATCTTACCAGTCTTATGGGGTGTCCAATTCCCCACGGACGCATCATCCCCCAATGATTTAAAAGAACAAAACAAAACAAAAATGATTCCTAATACCTCGACCTTTTAAAACTGATCCCAGCGACTCAGGGATTTAGGGGATGATTTTCGACCACTAATCGCTAGACCTAGAGCTGACGAAAAAATTATCTCAAATATCCGCTTAACTGCTGGACCCGGAAAACAAAAAAAAGGGCTGATAGCAACCTGCTAAACGGTGGCGATAGTTGAAAAATTCACACAATTGTTTGATGCGTCTATCAAGCGACCGTTCGCTATTTCTTGGCAGCTTATAGGAACACACACACACACTCAAAAAAAAAAGGATAATCTAGCGGTGTGCGGGCGAAAGTTCCCTCACGGGTCGTTTCCAGGACCGCCAGGTCCTCGAAGAGTGATATATATTTTTCTTCCCACTGGTACACACGTAGGTGGTACAAAACGGTCCTTTTACCCTTTCAGCTTGTTAGTGCCAATGACCCTTTTTTTTTGTTTTTGTTGTTTGTGTTAGTTTTCTTTTATTAGCTCTTTTGCTCGTTTCGTTTTGCCTGTTGGTGTTGCAGATATCCAACTTTACCCCGGCATGCAAATCCAATCTTCCAAAAAAGGGCTAAATATCAAATATAATTACAAAACCTTTGCCTAAACATTTGCTGCGGGTTTTTTTTTCATTTCTGTTGGGCTTTATTTCACCGCACACCTGTTCCGGTTCCATCTTTCCGGCCTTGATGGAAAGCTTTTTTGTTCGTTTGCTTTTATTTTTTTTCTTTTCGGTTTTTTTTTTTGTTCCATGGAACGATTCTCCGTCTTCCTTACATGCACTTTGAACCCAGCTGTCACCTTAGCATTCATTTTCCCACGGCACCAAGCGGTTGAACCGTAGCGCCCAGCAATATGGCCGTGGTTACCGTGGGTGGCTGCAATCAGACCGATTTATTATCCCTTTCGCAAGCTAGCCGTGTATTTGGTCTTTAATTATTAACATTATATTCGTTCTTGTTTTTTTTGCTTTCTCTCTATTCAGTTTGCTCAAGGACACACAATGTTTAGGACTGTTGGGATTTTCTCGCCAAGCTCAAGGTTTTTTTGTTTTTGGTTTTGCTACTCTCCATCCTTGAATGGCCTTTTGCAGTTTTGGTTCCACATCAGTACAGCCGGGAAACCGGGGACAAATGGCATTTAGTGTTCAGGTCAGGACCAGACGACATGCCCGAATGAAAGACGAACCAGACGCGGGAATGTTGTGATATGTATCTCCTGCTTTCTTCTCCCTCGCGTTTTCTTCTTCTTTCCTACGCGTGGGTTTTCTGTGCTCCACGCTCTCACCCGTGCGTTCCGAAGAGTGCTCCGGAACCTTGGACTCCAAGCACACACACACACACACCAGTATAGCTGCAACCGGGTGCTGGTCGTGCACTTAATTCTGCCTGCCTGGAAACGACAGTTTAACTGTTTAAGTTACCAGTTTTTCACTCCAACCCATTTTCATCAGTTTCCTGCTTCCGGGTTTGTAGCGCGATGAGAGCACACACTCACGATGGGGGTTTTCTCTCGCTTCACCTTTACATACACACCACGCGTACAAAACGCGCGACGCGTCTGCATCTGTGATCGTCCATTTCCCAGGGTGTTTTTTTGTCTCCCTCTGTTCTTCTATATGTTACCGACCTCTGGTACATTCTGGGGCTGTCACTCATTCGTTTATGCATTCGTGTATTGCTGGTGGTGGCTTTTTTTTTGCTCTCTTGTTGTTGCAAATTCTAACTTCCTGTTATAAGTCTTCTTTTCCTCGATTGCTATTGCAGGTGGTACTCTTTCACTAGTTTTCGTTCAACACCCGCTCCGCTAAGGTGAAGAGCGAGGGAAAGAGTAAGCGATAGAAACGAGACAGCGTGCCAGTGTCCATTTGTGAGAGTCATAAAACAGGAAGTCATACTCAGCGGTACTGTTGCGCTCCTCAATCTGTTGATCGAAGGAAAACAAAACATGGGAACGAAGTGCAGTCCGAACGGTTCAACAGATACACGGCAGCGTGGGAGGTATGACCGGAACGGGTCACTCACACTCAACAACCGTCCAACGAAGCCGCCGAGTAGCCGGAATGGAAAAGCGTACGTCCATGCGGACGAGCAACGAGACAGGGTAGGGTGTGGGCGCCTGCGCATTGCCAACGTACCGTAGGTAGAGATTGTACGACTGGAAGTTTCCCCCCTCCCCCCCTCTCCTCCCCCTTTCCCCTTCCCGAACCCTCACAGAACCTGTTCTCGGCCATTGCCGCTGTGTCAAACCCTGTTGCACGGCGCAGATCCGGCATCATACCTTCCAGCGTTGAGTCTGAAACAGCTGTTATGCATGTGTTGGTGATTCAGTTTCGTCGCATTTTATCCACTCATTCATTCTTCACCCGCGCATTAGGCTCTCTAACAGAATCGCTCGTAATAGAAGTGATGGAGGCGCCCAGTCGGTGTCCTGGTTGAAGCGCGTTGGTTGCAAACACGGGGTTGGTCAGTGTTTTTTTTTATGTAGCAAACACATGCCACAATCATCAGATACTTTGATAAAGGGCTTATTTTATTAAGAAAAAAAATATCCAATACTATTAAAGACTCTGGAAGAAATAGCATAAGAATTAAATGTTTTAAGGTTTTTTTAACCATTCATTTTCAAATAATTATTCCAAAACAAAAACTATTTTCATAAATTTGCCTAAAACATTTAGTTAAAGATTATTCGCATACTACAGTTAAATAAAAAGGTAAATAATGAAGCAAACAAACACTATCGCATAAATAAAGATGACATGAATGCATTAAACTGTAGTAAATATGATGCTTGTGATGTTTGTAGCCACTTTACACATGGTTCAGCAATGATACCCCACACTGCTTACGGTGCCACCATTTTCCACTTGTGCGCGCGTAATGTAAACAGTTCGCGTAAGTGTTACCCTCGGAGCTAATGGTTTTTCTTCTTCTTCTTCTTCTTCGCTTTTTACACGTTTTCATCCTCAGTATCCAATTTGCGTACCATACCTGGCAGTGTGGAATGTGTATTCTACTCACTTTTGATGAGCACTAGTTAGGGTTAATAGATTTTTAATGCTTCGCGAAGATGGTCCGTTTCGGTTGGGGGCGGAATGCGGTACTAAACACGAGCAGTAAAGGGGTGTTTTTATTTTTTTGTCGGATGTATCCTGTGCAATAACTATGTTTGCATCAAACGGGTACAGTAGCATTGAGTTGACTTTAAGGATAATGTTACAAAGCTGTTAAACTTGCTTGCTGTTGAACAAATAAAAAAAAAACTTTGGATTTTAAAAGTTTTTAAAGCGTCTAGTGAATGACTTGAGATAAACTAATATTCACTTTTGCAAGAACCATTTAATGACATAAATAATGACAGCATTTATAGCCCTGATTCATTGCTATGCTTCGACTACATCAACGAAAACGTTTAGCTTGTGCCACTGTTAACAAATAGAGCTTTTTTTCTTGCTTTTGCTTTAGAATTCCTAACTTCTTCGGCGATACTTCTAACGACGGGTGAAAAATGGTGAAGAATTGATTAAGTGTGCCTGATGGCATTTTAATCGTGCCCGCTTTGTAACGAGCGAAACCGAGGCCTAAACGAAATTGTTTTATTTTCTTTGGCTGGCTCAAACTTTGTTGGACTATTAGTCTACACGATGGACGTTGGACAGAATAGCAGTGAAAGTTATAAATGAGAGTTTTATGTAGAAAATTAAACAAAAAACTACTCTCATTATTAAACTCCTGTTTTAACTGATTCTTGATATATTTCTGATACCTTTGTTAAGTTAATATTGAGTTTTATTTATTTTTTTTAAGTCTATACTCATTTCAGGTACATGAAGTACTGGGCGTCTCCATTAGTAATTATTTTTGTTCCTGTCCTCGATAAAATTGTTCACCTGGTATTTTAAAAACTGTACATAAATTTGGTTTCAAAGAACATTTGGAATTATTTTGATAATTTTTTAAATAATTTAGTCAAGGCTTTTCATTCAAATGTCACTAGTTTTTATTTTAAAAAATGCTACAAATTTGAATCATTTTAATTGGTTAACAGAATGATTTTTACAAAGTTGTTACTCATGTTGTGAAAAGCCTCATGAATGCAACAGCACTAATTCGAACTTTGAAAGCGCTGAGACAGATTGTCGGAACAAATTTTACACTGCACACAAGACGAGAGCACGGTATATCAAGTTCATTGCATGTTCAACCTACAGAGTGTCTTCTATTCATCAGTCAATTAATTCCAATTTTGCTGCTCGAAAGGCCAATGCAAAGTTTTACCTTTCCAGAAGCTATTTAAACTTTTGATTTCCTGCTAGCTGCAATTATTTTTAAACCTCGTATTTCTTTTCCAATAATTATTCGAAAAACAGTACAGAAAATAAGGAAAAGCCATTACTGGAACCTTCTTCAATAGCTGTTCTTATGGAATCTTAACTTCGACTACGTGAAAGTGCTTAATCCTTCAGTATTATTTTTTTAAAATATTCAAAACGTAATATCGCAAGACTTCACTTCATTTTTATTTTTCCGTTCTAAAGCATCATATAAAAATTGAAATTAGCACCGCAATCAACCCGATTTTGCCTACCTTATAATAGCTTATTAGATTAATTATCTTAAATTACTAGAAAATTACTACGTAAATGCAAATTCCGTTCGTGCTACTTGAAGGCCGGTCACGATCAGATTCGAACCCACGGCTAAAATGTATTAAGCCGCACGCTTAGCCCCGGGAGAATAAGTCCACCTAGTTTCGCAAAAACATATCATATAAATTTTTCATAATTTAATAGTCAGCCTGTTCGCTACCGTAAACATTCCTACGCACGTCCTTCACCCATTCAATCTGCATCTTTCGGTTTGCTTGCCACTAAGAAAGCGGAACCAGAACGGAGAAAAATTAGCATTTTTAATTATCATCGAAACGAACGTCTCGGTTGTTGCTCCGCGCCGTCGGTAGCTCAAGTTAAACTTGACGAGAACCAGCACATGCATACTATGGTTGTGGCTTTGCAGAATGGGTTTTGAGCTGATTTTCGGTGTGATGTGGGCGGTGGGGGGGGGAGGTGCTTTAGCTCAATCTAGTTACGAAGGAAATATTCATCTGAAAAACACTCGTTCGTGGGAACGAGACGAACGGGAGTGTTTTGTGGAGGCAATATGCAAATCGATGTAATTATTTGGACCGCCTACCCTATAACGAGTTTCCTACATGATAAGCTATGGTAAGATCCTGACAAGATTCAGTCATATAAAAGAGCGAAGGAACATCTGCTTCAAGGACAAAACTGGAGTGCTGGGATGGTTTGTTAAAAGCGGAAAATATAAAAATAATGTCTATTAAATAGAGGTCTGTTTTTTTTTGTTTTCTTTTTACGGATGATTAATGTACTTTCTTGTGTTTGCGTGACTAGATTATTATTATGCCTAGTTGCATGTTCTGTTTAACTTTTTTTTTAGAATTAAACAAATTTTGCTCATATAAACATTTTCTATTAATTTAGCAACAAACAAACATCCAAAATGGTGCGCTTTTTTAAATTAAAACTATACTAATAACCTGTCACACAAATAATATCACCGTACTTGTCAAAAGCACCACACGGTTTGCCGTCTGTATATTGGAATGCCAAAACTTTTCTGTTCCGCCAGCACAAACCAAGATCTACTTGAAAAAATCCTCCCAGCTAGTAGTGCAGTTTTTGCTTCTTTCTCGTAGCTCGTTTCAGTTTCTTTTTAACATTTCTGTGACAAATAATGCTCAACTTTTGAGTCGCTGCATAAAGGCAGCGGTAGCAGTTGACTTGCCATTGCATCCACGTGACAAACTATCGATTTACATCTCTTCCATCACTTTGCTGCTTTACATTGGATGAGAGGAAGTTTTCCAAAGTACCAGCCATAAAATTTAACAGAAAAACTAAAACCATCTTAAGAGTACAATAACTCATATAAGTATTGCTCACTTGTTTTCTTTTAAAACTCACTCACACATTTGCTATTGGCTCACGCCGTTTACTTCCACTCACTCACTTATGAGTAACATTTAGAGTGAGTTGTTAAGATTAGTGAGCTTTCACTAGTAGGGTTTAACTCACTCACTCACACTTCATACTCACCATGGACGGCTCAAAAAGATAAATATTAGTCAAATTTCCTTTGGAGCGCATGAGTGTTAAATGGAGCTCGCTCCTACGCTCATGAGTTCATAACACAGCTCTCATTAGATTAATAGCGCCCACTGTGCTTTCGTTTTCCAAGAACGTATATAAGCTCATGCATTGCATACCTTCGATGGGAACAACTGAGCAACAGTTTCGCTTCGCAGAACTGTTTGTTTTTTTTCTTCGTCCTTTCCAGCAGTGCTATTAACTATATAATTACACAAGCGCAACAAATTAATAGTAACAACCACTCTTTTTCTGATATTCTTGTCGGATATATTGTAATTTCTTGTTCACTTATCTCCCGTGAGCGCTGCTTCATCATAATTCTATTGAACACCACAAAGAGATGTCAGGCTTCTTTTTTTATCTCACCACAGGACATTGCAACGGATACCGAACAACGCTGGGAAATTAATTCCATAAAACCATCGTAACAATCAGTTTCACCGTCAGCATGGAAACCCACCGGGCTTTCATTACTGATACCATCATCACCATCATCATTAGCATTTCATTATCATTATCATCTTCGTCACAATTTCATTACATCTTTCCATCCTGCATAATTCCGTAAGGGGACATCCTGTTTTTTTTTTTTTGCCTGCCCGGCTAAAAATAAGTAGCATAACGATGCAAAAGTAACATGTTAACAATAGCACATTGTCAGAATGTTAGATTTAATGGATTTAAATTCTACTCTGTATTGTGATGTTCCTTTAATCAATAAACACAAGTGACATGTGCATGTATGGAGCTAAAACAAAACCTAACCAAGAATAGAGTCTCGCGTATATTCCGATAGATCGATTTATTAAAACATTTACTCAGTCACGTACATGCTGCTGCACGGCAAAGCCAGCATGTTCACAAAAGGTGCCTCCTCACAAAAGGCCAGTTGATATTGAATTTGAACGTGGGAATCGAACCCGATGGAACGACCCACAATTACATTCACGCATGTGGAAATGCTTCACATGCCCAAAAAGGAGGTCGGGAAAAAAAACTGGTTCCGACATGAACATGTTCTTCACATTCGATGACTGTGGATATTTTTTTTTTGTCTGTAAGTATATTTAATGAATGCTAAAAATAAAATAAAATTAAAAAAAAAGATTGTGTTGACTCAAGTTATAATTTAGATTATAGGGGGATGGCGTAGCCATTTTGTTCTTCGCAGCA